>OX439475.1:29389644-29635015 GCA_949320105.2 Crepidodera aurea
TTTTCTGTTCATTAAGTAGGATTTGAATAGATCGTGGTGTACTCCTTGAATACCACATTTAAACATTTTGTCAAGTAGGAGTTCGTGAGAGACAAGAGCTTTTGACAGGTCACATAAAGTTAATGAAACAAAATGCCCATCTTTCAGCCCATGAACTCTTTTATTGCTTGTGTAGTGCTGCACTTTTTCCTAAATCCATATTGATTACAGTAAAGTATTTTGTTAATCTCTAAGTATTCAATCAACTGATTATTTAAGATGCTTTCAAAATTTTTTCCAAAAATAGGTATGATTGAAATTGCCCTATAGTTTTCTGGCAAATCTATTGCACCTTCTTAAATATAGGTAGTACTTTGGTTACTTTAAAATTGTCAGGGAAAGCACCTTCTGTGCGACAAGTGCTGTATAGCTTTGCGAGATGGTCAATATAAATGTCAATGGTGTCAACAATAATTTTCTTATTTAAGCCAAAGAACTCTGTGCAACTTGAGTTTTTCAAGTTGTGTAAAGTATTTTTAATCTCAATTTCAGTTACTTGACCCAAGAAAATAGTTGAACAGCGAAAAGTAGTTTCATTCATAAAACTTCTCGGGCCCACGCTTGATTTTACTATTGAATCTATTACTTTTCCTGGAGGAGTAACAAAATAGTCGTTAAAACAATCTGAAGTGATAGAAGGTGGGTTTGTAGTACCATTGGCTTTTTTATTCCTGTGAAAATTTAATGATTTTCCAGCTATCTCTAGGCAAATTATTAGAATGTAGGAGATATTTATCATATGCCAATTTTTTTTTATTTAAAAAGTTTTTGTTTATAATTTTCTTTAAACTCATTATATAGACTTTAAATTCCCTAGTAACATCAGCTATTGATTTTAAGCACGAGAGTTTTTTTTTGGTTGCCCAGTTCATCATCAAACCAGTTTACAAGAGAATTATTTTTTAAATTAAATCTTCGTAAAGGAAAGTGATTTTCTGTAAGAAATTTGAAAGTCTCAGTTATAAAATTAGCAAGAGTTGAAGGTTGAAGTTTGATTTTAAAAACAGGGACTAATCAACAGTAATACCACAAGTGATTGAATTTTCGCGATGAGTCTGTCGATTCATTTCATAACGAAACTGAGTTGCTTGAAAACATCACGAGTCCGCAGGATGAGTGGTGTTTTCTTCTTGAGTTATGAAATAAGAGTCAGACTTATGAGATAAATTCAATCACGAGTGGAATTTTATTAGACTATTTCACAAACAAAGAAAGGTAGAAAATCTAAAATTCGGTAGAATTAGAGGAAATTAGCAGAAAAGGCAAGAAGTTGATCGAAAACATTAATAAAGTTTAATAAACAGGAACTATTGACATCGAACAAAATACATATTGAATTAAATCAGTATTAACATAACGTACTTAAATATTTCTCAATTATAATTAAAAATAGTGCAGTTATTATATACAATGCTTTGAGCTTCATTATTTGAAGACTCGCTTGTACTTGCAATAGTTGTCTTTACGACACGTTCCTTGTAATCAGAACCATTAATTTTTATCATGTTGAAGCCCGTCTTTTAATATAACAGCTAGTCTAATAGGTATTCTCGTCCATCGCAAAATCTACTAAATTGCTTCCAAACATACTCCTTCGATTTCTTCGTATTTTTCGTTACATTTTCATTAATTTTTTCGGTTACTTATTCGATAGAATTTAAACCAAATCTGCTCATTTTTAGCGTGGTTATTTATATTTGACGTTTAACTGTCAAATACATAAATCTGAAAACACCGAACTTGATTGGTTCATTTTACAAGTGCGTGAAATAGTCAACGTCATTTAGCGATTTTCTCAAGTTTGTAAGGCCTTTTTTTGTTATGTGTCTTTGTGGAATTATTTTTAAGACATTTTTACAGTTTGACTTGATGATTAAATATTGAGCTCGGTCATCAGCAATACAAGGTTCTAAGACCTCTGTTTTAATAAGTTCACTATCTAAGATTGTTAAAATATTATCTAAACATGTTGCAGATGTAGATGTAAGTCTTGTATACTCATCTATTTTTATAGATAAATTAAAAGAATATAAGAGGTCTTTAAAATAATTTAACCCCTTTGAGACACCTCAATTTATTAATTTATATTGAAATCACCTACAATTATTTTGTTATCGTTTTCAGAACAGAATATTAGAAGAATCTCAAATTACCTTTTCCAGTTCTATAGACTGTCACCAAAACGATTTTAGTAGATGTGAATTCTACAGCACAAAATTCGCCTTCAATTTCACAGGTGTAATTTAATAGGGTAACCGAATTTATTGGTACTTTATTATTGCTAAATATTGCTCTACCTGCTTTCCACAGAAAAAGGATACTAGGGTTATACCATACCATTTATTGACCAAAATATACATATGAACAATACGTTTGAGGTCACAAAATCCAAAAAATATATAAAATATACATTGTAAGAGTATCAGTGAAATATGAAAAATTTAATAAATGTGAGTTATTATAGATAAATGTCACAGAATTTAAAAATATATAAATAGACCAGTCAAATAAGGTTTTTACTTCGGAAAAATTAAAAGTGAGCTGAATTTTTGTGTACACCTTTATTTAGTGTTTTCAAACAACATTCAAAAAGTACCCTTGATTTGACTTTGAGCTTCACGAGTTATAGGGCGCTAATGTAGCAAAAATTTGTTTTTTCGCTTATATCTTCTTTTCTATTGACTTTACGTATGGAACATTGTACAGAGAAATTGAAGTTTACAAAATTCTCTACAAAAAAGTATTCGAGTAGTTTTTTCGTCTAACCGTTTTACCGTAGTATAGGTGTTAAAAGTGTGAATCCAATACGAAGTACCCCATTCCACATACCCTTTGAGGCGCGTTTTTTTTAAGTGGTATCCCCTTTAGGCCTAATCCACAGTCTCGTTCGGTCAAAATATCCTCTCAATACTTCTTAAAACAGTCAAAATAGACTTATCTTAAGCTTCTTCATCTTCGTCTTCTTCTCCTTCTATGTCGCGTTGTCCATAACCTGTTGCAATGGACATAATTTTTTTGAATACTCGGAAATGGATTGTGTGATTGAAGCCATTCCGAAAGTCTCTGTATATCAGTGTCATTTCTAACAATTCATTGTTCACTACTACTGAAAGAAAGATCACAAAAATTCTCAAGACTTTCGGTAATATTACTTGCCGCAACCAGTCCAAGAATCCATTTGCTTAAGACGCTTTCCTTAGTACTTCGTCCATGTGTGAATTTTCTTTCTTCCCCCTTTAGTTGAAAAATTATAATCGAATACCCCAAAAAGTATGTATACTGTAAAATTGATAGACATTTTTATTTTCACATTAAAATTTGAGGAACATTTATTATGTAGCTTGCAATTAGGTTTAACAAAATTGTTACAGTTTATTTTCTTATATTAAAATAATTCGCTACATAAAGATACCATGATGCCTAAAGCTAAAATCTGCGTACATTAAAATATTTTTCTCATTCATACCTTATATCAACTAATTTAACCTACGCTTCTTAGAACATAGATGATAGTCGTTACAATGGTCATTACAATCGTCAAAGTCACAGGCTTAATCAGCCTTTTCTGTCTCAGAATCAGACATGTTAATTTCCGGTACAAGATTTATAAACATTTGGTCAATATCAAATACTATTAAACGAGCAAGATTTGTATGTGTGTGTGTGTGTATGTGTGTCCAGAGGATCTCGAAATCCACTCGTCAGAATTCAATGAAACTTTCAGGGTAGACTAATTCCTATCTAAATCGACAGAAAATGTAGGTCTCATGTCTGTGAAAATTCGATCTTCCGAGATATTTACAAGAAAAGTTAAGCTTTTAGTTTTATTTCCTAGCAACGGCACATAATAATTACTTGTTTCTATAGTAATATATACTATAAAGGATAGATGAGTACAGTAAAAGTGGGGATATAACGTCACATTCCATAGGCGTACTTTGCAAAATAAGTTTCTATAATATAAATAAGGTCACAGCATATAAAATATATATACGCACTTCGTAGATTAAATTTTGAAGTTATATTATTTACAAAAAATAAAAATAAACTTTATGCATCCGACACTTTAACATTGAACGAATTAAATTTAACCAATAAATAACAAGGAGGATTATATGTTGGGATTAAACTTTTTTTAATCTCTTGGCATTAAAAGTAACGCTTCTGTACTTACCTAAACTCAAAGATTAAAAAAAAAGTTAGTTTAAGAACTATCTTTAAAAGTCACTGTCTTCACTAAAACTACTGGTATCACTATAACTGTCTTTTCTGAGGTTTATTATTATCGGTTCTATTAAATTATCCATTGATATATCAACTTTCCTAAATGAATTTTCCACATTTTTAACATGACCAATGCATTTTCCCCAATGTTCTCTATTTATATCTGAAACTGCCTTCAAAAACAAATTTCGCAGATCAGGAAATTTAAATGTTTTATTGTTTTAAGAACCATAACCTTTTAATAATTGAGACCAGATCAGTTCAATGGAATTTAACTCTGCGTGGTTCGGAGGCAATCTGAGAATTTTAATTCCTTTTTCTCTGGCCATCTCATCCATAATATACTTTTTGAATTTGTTTTTATGTTGCCTTGCTATTACTAATAATTCTGCCTTCAAGGATTTAGGAGGACTGATAATATTTTTAGAATGAAGCCATTTTGAAATATATATTATTACAAAATTCCGAATCAATTAAAATACATACGATACGGCTATGAATAAATAAAGTCTGACTTATCTGTCAAAAGAACAAATTTATTACAGTAAAAACCATGGAAACAAGAATCTAGACAAAAACTATATTAGGCCGATCAGATGTATTCAAATTTAAATTTTAACTACAAATAAGCATTGAAGGATGAGGTAAAAATAAAATTTCTACCTCTTGAACCTGTACTACGTTCTGCAAATTAAATACTGCACTCCTTTCTTCTGTATAGTATAGTAGTAAAAAGGTTTGACTTTATTTAATTTCTGGCGTTTTAATCTGAAAGAATTCAATTTTAAATTTGTCGCTTTATATAAAAAAGGAAAGGTTCATTTGACGGACATAAATAATTTGCTTGTCAAATGACAGCCATCTCATAAATTCAAAGTTGAAAATACAACGTTGCCAATTCAATTTCAGAAATCATGGGTTTAGGTAAATATTTATAGGAACGTTGAGTAACACTGTTAAAATGGACACTTGTCAAAATGTGACACCTGTAAAAACGTGACAACTGTTAAAATGTGATACGTGTCAGAATGTAACAACTGTCAAAAGAGAGAGAGAGAGAGAGAGAGAGAGAGAGAGAGAGAGAGAGAGAGAGAGAGAGAGAGAGAGAGAGAGAGAGAAAAAGAATGAATGCTTGTACACGTGTACTATTAACATAGATTTCAATTTTTTATTTTACAAGAAACTTTAAAGAGACATTTAAAATTCTCTATTCTCATAGTACATTTTAAGGTTGATTGTGACTTTGTATTTTCCAAGAACAAATTGTAATGTAATGTACGAATGAACTATTTTTGTAACTGAAAATTTTTGAAAAAATATGATATCAATATCTGCCACACGTCGAGAGTCTGGTCACAGGTTTTTGTGGAGGTTTTTACCCAAGTATTAATATCAGACCTATAATTTTCCTTCACTGCAGATCAATAAATAGTAAAATCAATTGAACATAAAGTTTTTCTTATATAGTGATAAATAGAGTGAGCTGAGCGATCTTCTGTTGACGGGACGTGTGCCCTACACGCTGCTGTTGCCCGTCCCGGAAACGGGGCCTGTCCACCGTGACAATTCGCGAAGATCAAGCGTCAGTAGATGTTGCCCTAAAAGGGTGAAATCCCCAGAAACTAGGCAACTTTAATGTATTTAACTAACCTCTGTGACAAGCAGTTGATAAACGTCAACAACAGCTGCAGCCAATTAAAAATTAACACTGACAGCTTTTTTAATTTTCCCGCCTACTTTCAAGCCAATCGCCAATCAACCTTTTATTTATCTCCCTATCAGTAGTTCAAGTAGATGTCGCCCACTCCGTGATTTTCGCGAATTAATTAATAATTTGTCATGTTATAAATATATTTAAATTATATACTCATTGGGCTGCTTAAAAATGTAGATTTGAATATTAAGAGCGAAGCTCGGTGACCAGATATTTATCTTCATCCGCGTTATAATCAGTCTCAGGATTATCTTGTTCATCTACCACTGTGGTATTTGTACAATTTTACCCCCGACAATTTTTACAAAACACACTGCAGGTCAAGCCTATTTTTACGCAGGTGCATCTTGCCGAACATCCGATCTTACAAGAGCAATGGTATTCTTTTGTAAAAAATTCAGGGACCAACGGTTTATCAGAAAATTTTGGTTCAAGACAATTATTCCGACCCCCCATTCTGCAGGATTAATCTTCCTAGACAACCAGGATTGACATTGATAGTATACACGCAATACGTGCTGCCTAATTGCGTTTCCCGTCGGCGGAAGCTTGCAAATATCAATATTCTTTGCTTTGGCACTCATATACTCATATCGGATCGAATCAAAGTCATCAACGGGTGGTTTTTTTTTTCAGGTAAAGCTGGCTTGTCAATTTCATTGCTACATCACCAAGTTGCTTTGGTGATGCATTTGGACTCACGCCTCAAGTTACTGTCCTTTTTTAAAATCGTCAAAAAAAAATGTTTCTTGATTAAACAGGCGGACACCCGTTTTGCCCCCGATATTAGAAAAAAATTCAGTTTTGACCTGTGGAGGGGTAGGTGAGGGTCTGAACTAATCTTCAACACCACCACCGTGCTCAGCATCCTCGAAAACGGAGGCACAGGCGTTTTGTCGCTGTTAAAGAAAAGGAAAAAAAAACACCTCTGTTGGGGGCGAATTTTGGCCGATTAAGGGGTTGGTGAGATTCGGACGTAATCTTTAACACCTCTACCATGCTCGGTATCCTCGAAAACGGGGGGAAAGACGTTTTTTTACAGGGAAATAATGTGCTGAACGTTTAACCCCTTTAAGGGGTAGTTTTTGGCCGTTTTAAGGGGGTTCGGCTGGTGAAAAGAGAAATTCTGATACCGCCACCATTCTCAGCATTCTCTAAAATGGCGGGGGGGAGGTACTCTCAATCCTGATAAATTTTGGTCCATTTTTCATGGTATTTTCCGACTCACAGACGCCCTAGCAACTGATTCACATTTTAGTCAAGTTTTCACTTGTTTGTGGCAATAATTACAGACGCCGTTTGACAAGTCCTTTTCATTACTCGCCATCTTGATCTATCATTTCAGCAGTTTCATGTAGATTCATTAGGTGTGACAGTTATAGTAGAAGACCCGGCCAAATAGTTAGTGTTGAAAAGTTTTTTAGTTACATTTTTATTTAATTTATGTCAATTGGCGTGAAAACGTAAAATAAAATTTTCTCGGCTAGCCGTAGAAAAGGTAACAAGCTGACAAGGGGGCTAAAAACGCAAATGTCAGCTGGTAAGGTGGCCTTCATTAAAAGTTGATATTTTTCCTTTTAGGAAGAGCAATTTGTTGAAATCACAACCGCTTTATCTTCGTCAAGTTTCTTTTGGATTACTGCTTTTAGTGTTTCTTTCACGTTAAATCAATTAGATAAACCCATTTATATAGAACTATGTTAGTAAATCATGACATAAACTCTGATTGAGTTTTGTTGTCAATAAACACTTTTTTTTCTGTACAAGTGGGATTTCCTCTAACAAATTCAGGCGTATCGACCGGCGAAATTATTAAAATGAAATATTTCTATACTTTTTTCAAAATAAGTAGATTCATTTATTTTATGTACGATTGAACGACAAAACGCTCTTTATAGAACAGTTTTGCGTCAATAAAGTACCACTTTATTTTACAGTAAAATAAAGTAATTGTCAACGTCATTGACAAATTGCAAGACAACTAATTTGACATGTTTAAAAAATAAACATCTACTTGTCATCGCAACTGCTGAGCTAAAATCGTATACAGGTATAATCAAATTTTTATTAACTCAACAATAAAGCCCTTATTTATGTACTTGTAATATTAATACCTATTAACAAATTGCTTATTTTTCAGAGAGTTACATTGGTTTGTCCCTTCAAGAACCTGCCATTTAGAACACAAGAGTAGCAAAGTACACACACTATTTTGCAGCCTGTAATATTATTTAATTTTGGAAAAATACTTACTTGGACTAAGACACACAGTTGGAGTACCCCTCATAACTCTAATTTCAGCACCACCTTCAGATCCTTTAATTGGTGTCAAAACTATCTGTACCTAAAAATAAATTAAAAAAAATGTATAATAATAATAATGTTTATTCATAATATAACAATTGCAGTGATATAACATACAGAAAAAGAATTTGTACAACATCAGCAGAAGTAGTTTACATACTTGTATGTGGTAAATAAAGATTTCTTTCAATAATGTCATTTCATATCTTACTAGAAGTTCGAAAGTAGACCTTTTTTAACTCATTGTTATTAATGTAAGAATTTTATTGTTATTTAAACAGCTTAATTCCTTCGAGCCTATTAGTAAATATGCGATGAAATAAATCAAGAATCAACAAGTCAGCGCCTGCCCGACGGTGCACTGTACATGTTTACTGCTTTTACCTTAAACTGATATTTTAAAGCATAAACTTATAAGTATAAGATAAAGCTTATTCACACTGTTTTCAGCAAATGCTAGTATAGTTTATCTATTTTCAATTGCAAAACAAAATGATCCCGCTTTATACAAGCCGCCAATGCCGACAAAGGAACTTGTCGGCACGTGTACAAGCAGCCAAAGCCGATCAAAGCAACTTGGCACATCTGGGAATTTTGTTTTTATATTTCTGCAATTGAAAATGGAAAAACTAGACTTATAACTGAAACTAAAAGTTTATACTGATGCTAAAACTTAATACTTCAAGTACAAACTTATTTTCTATTCGCATTGTCCAAAAACACAGTTCTCGATTGAATCTAATAAAGCACTAAGTAATGATAATGGATTAATATGACCTGGGGATTATAAAGAAAAAAATATTAATTTTGGTTTTTAGATAAGGTTAGAAATAGTAATTTGTTCTTCTGATGATCTCAATGTTACCTCTCACCCAGCCAAATGTTTTTTACTCCCCACTTTAAGCTATCTGGAAGAAGATTGTACATGAAAGAAATTTGTCGTTGACAGGCTGAAAAGTCAACCCTTTCTAGATAGATATAATTATTTATGATCGAATTGTTTTCATGTATTTAAAAACATTATGTACATCATTAAATATTATACTAGTTGGATATCTTTTAGGTTTTTTATTTATTATTTTTAAGATGTATTTTTGAATTGTACTACCCCAATTTCTTACTCCATAATTTAAAACGGATTCAATAAGGTTTATTTTTTAAAATGATTTTCTTTAATAAAATTAATTACAATAATTATACTGTCGGGATGAGTATGATTTTCTTCAGTAATTTTGTTACCGTACGTTTGATTTAGATTGTACATATTCGATGACCTGTATCCTGTGCCATTTTATCCCAATTCTTTGTATTGACATAAATAACAGTTATACAGCACTTACTTGCAATTGTGATTTCGTTTGTTCTTCGTTCTCATTCAGCGGGTTGTCTCGACTTTCTCGCGAATTGTCAAGAACGTGGGAACGGGTCGCCGGAGTCCACATTTCTTCGATATACCTCTTCCGATTATACTGTTGGCTGGCAACAATTATTTTTGTTTCTATGAGAAATGTTCGTGACACTGGTAATTTCGAACACGATTATGAAAGGAATTGGTGGATATATAAGCAATTTGTTATTGTAGGTGGGCCTAAATGAGATATAGTAAGGCGGAAAAAAGTTAATTTGAAATTAATTATTATTTTAAGAATAGGAATAGAAATAAATTGGTATTCGATTTTTTTTACCTATTAAATTCATCAGCTTAAGTTTTCCCATATTCCTAAAACGTTTAATTACCCTCCATGTCTCTTTAATTGTGTTACATCTGCTCGAGCATCTTCCAATAATGTGGCAGAAGTTTTATTATAGCAATGGCCAGTATCATCTGGTAATTTAAGAAAAGAAGCAAGCTCTGATTAGAAGGGTACATTGACGGTAAAATACTTCAACCCTGTTACAGAAAATCGAGTTTTATGTATTTTATTTTCCGGTATTGTCATTAAAATCATTGTACCTAGATCTTTTGCTCTTTTTTTAAGTATACAAGTTCTTCACGCAATTCTTGATATACATACAACCTAAAAAATAAATTTGCAAATTAACTAATTTAAAAGAACACATTTTTTACCTTATCTAATAAAAATTATCTGGAGCTTCCTTTAAAAATGTTTTAATTTGTTGTCTTGAAAAAGTTTTTGACTTTTTTGGAATATATCCAATATTCTTCTTTTTTAAGAATGATTGCAATTAATACTTCAAGGTACCCCCCTATTCTTATACCTTTTATAGTATGTATTGAAACAATTAGAAACATTATTCGCCCAGGAACTTTAGCTATAATAACATGGAGTAATTGGACCATAATATTTTTAAAAATTTCTACCATGTAAGCTAATAAGACATTTTCTGTTATGACATTAATTCTATTAACTTCGAGATATCTTTCAAATTTTTTATAATTTTTTTCATTTGACGGAGTAAAACTTTCTTCATTTTCACTTTCCATTTTATTAAACACACGATTAAACTATAAAACCACAAGGCACGCACAAAAGGCACAAGTTAAACAAATTTATTTGAAATTTGACATTTCTTACACTTGTTTGTTTATTTCGTTGCTTTTTAGTGTATTGTATATTGCAATGACAGAACCGAAATCATTTTTTCTACAGAACTGGCTACAAGCGCATAAAGTTGCCTGTAATCCCTTCTGAATCCATCAAAACGCATCCATATGATCGGAGAAAAACTATTTGCAAGTATGATAAAATTATCTCGTACACCTTCTAACGGCACAAATGACGTTCGATTTGAAGTCCGATTTTAAACCAACTTCATTTATTTTCCTCCAGCTTTGGCACAAATAAAAATAACAACCCTTAATTTCGGCGTCTGGAAAAACTCGCCTTGCAGCATTCATGTAGGCTTTCTTGAAATCTAAGAGTATCTTCTGGGGCGCCATGTTTAGAATAATCCTTTTTAAAACTTACTACACGGCACCTTCATGTATCTATGTCATTTGTTGTGCGAAAGAGTCGATATTCAAAACCTTTTTTCATGTGCGCTTTTATACATTTATACGTGCTCATTTTTCCGTGTGCGGTTTTGACCCTGTGCGTATTTTTTCCCGTGCGGATATTTCGTGTGCGCCTATATGACTTTGCGGATATTTCCTGTGCGCTTATTTACCGTGCGCTTTTTTCCAGGACTCTTCTTGTACTATATAAAGGGTTTGCCGGCTTCGATTACTGACTCCATAATCGTCCGAAAAAGTAACACGTCTCGCCCTTTTATCATAAAAAACTAAAACTACTATTTGATTTACATAACATGTTTTTTTACAAAAAATATGTTGTTCGGGAGGGGGTGGCTCAGCGGTAGAGAACTGGACTCATGACCCAAGGGTTGTGGTTTCGAATTCCACCGACGCGCGACGCCGACGGCAGAAATCATTTTCTGTTTTTTAATTAATTAAAAATTTAGAAATTGATTTTCATTGATTTTGGCGCTAGGAAACAGTAACAAAGCCTACACAGAACACGAGGCTAATGAACATAGTAATCGATGCCGTTTCTAAAAATGGTCCTTAATCCTCTTCACTAATACTCTTTTGCATGTAAGAGTTTTTATCTTGCTGTCGGATAAATGTACAAAATAAATATTAAACACACTTCTAGCTTAATTGAAAATGTTAATTAATTTTTACGTTTCTTATTTACAAAGTTCCTTTTTATTTAAGAAAAATCCATTTGAATACAGTGTCAATAGGTTATGACCGCCATATTGGATAATTATTTCCAATTATGTTATTGTTGACTCACTTAAGGAAAAAATATTTGTTTACCCAAACTATACCAGTTACGTATCAAACATTTTTATTATTGTAAAGGAAGATTGGTGTACATTAAGTCTTATTGGAATAGGTTTAGATGTTTTTCCTATATATAATTATTGTATTCATATGGAATTTGACCTATAAAGTGAAGAGATGGAGTGGAAGGAATTATAAGATCTAATTTTTGGTCGTCACCTCGATTCGGTGGACTTTTCGGTTTATAAAATTGTCTACAAGTTCACGAGGTTTATTAATTCGGATGAAGCATCCATCAATAAAACCCAATACATTTGAAATTTTATTATTATAAACAGGTGCAGTAGTTTTAGCTTCTTCTTGTGTTGGCCATTTCAAATTTTTCAAATTTATTTCCATTTCATATTTGATATACAATACAGTAATTACATTTATGAACCAATAGAGAGTATATATATATATATATATATATATATATATATATATATATATATATATATATATATATATATATATATATATATATATATATATATATATATATATATATATATATATATATATATATATATATATATTGTAATGGTATTGAATATAAAGCCTCTTTTTAACGTATAATTTAGACAGGAAGAAAATATTACTTATAAAAGTTAACCTTAAAATTCAATCTAATAAGAATTCAACATAATTAGTAAATTAAACGAAAAAGAGTTTAGGACTTATAAAATTAAAGAAGTATAGCAAAAAAGTACAACAATAATGAAGTCTAATGATATTTAGAAAATCAATGATGACGAACAAAAAGTGTCTTTCTACAAAGTTACTATAATTCGAAATGATATAAAAAGTATATCAAAAATTTTCTTTTAATCTATAGAATAAGATGTTATTAGTCAAAATTTGCAATAAAATCAATAATTTTTTTAATTTTGTAAAAATTTAGGTTAAAAAGTGTCAAATTTTTATCTAGTGAGCTGTGACATTGTACTTTATAAAAAGCATTTCGTGTGTCAAAAAGGGGCTTTTGACCAAAATCGTTTGAAGAGTTCACATCGCTCCGTATCATAAAAACAAAAGAAAAACCCAAAGCAACGCGATTTAAAAGAAAAATTTGTTACCGGTCAGAAAAAGTGAGGTTAAGAAATGTTGATAATTCAAGAAGAACAACAATCTTAAAAGGTGGCTTTATCCAAAATTATCCTACCTATCCTGTGTTCCTGTTTGGACCCCAATCCCAGCTGTATTCCTGTATAAAAGTATCCAGATCCAACTATATTCGGCATAAAAATATCCATCCTGTTTCCTGATTTTGGTGTTATTTGGAAAAACGATTTTATAAAATCCCATATATTTTAAACAACTAAAATAAGAACGAAAAGCATAAATTGAATAAAAGGTACCATTTTAATTACTAAATATCGATATTTAAAAAGTTTAAACTATAAAAGGCCATAATAATAAAGTTAGATTGAAAACAATCTAAACTTATAAAAGTTTAATTATGTTAGGTTAGAAGTTTAAGAAAATTTCATATCACACTTAACAAATATTATTTTATAAAAACTACACTTACCGTATTACACCAAACAATTGTTCCTGTACAGATAAAGTTGATTTTATAAAAATCTAACCTCTTAGAGAACCCTAGAACCTGAGATAGATATTGGCTATAATTTCCTATGTAATTAGACAGATGGCGCCCAACTACAATAACAATAACAAAACACGTTCTGTCTAAATTTACGGAAGAAGGTAAATTAAATAAAAAAATTTAATAATAAATATAAAAAGAAAAATCACATACCATTATAATATATATTCATGTCAAGTTGATTAATAAGAATTAATACTAAATTTTCTTTACGTTCGAAATCAAAACAAAAAGAAAAGGTGATCGATGACAGATTGGTGAGTGGCTCAGGTAATTCCATTTTTTTATTTTTTTTTTGTTTTTTTTTATTATTAATGTAAGTACATATTATGCAAATATATTTAAAATTTCTTGATGGTTTATAAGAAAAGGTTTAAGTTTTTGTTTGTATAGTTTATATGACTTTAATGCTTTTAAAGTGACAGGTAGGAAGTTGTATAGTCTTGGTGCATAATAGAAATAAGAATTTTTTGCAAGATTTTTTTTGAAAAGCTCAGTCATTACATTTAAGTTAGTTACCGACCTCGTTCCTCTTTGGGACATTAATGTTTTATTTTTTTCGTTAAAGAGACGCAGTAAACATTGGTATGAGTAGATATTTCTTATATTTAGGACTTTAGACTCTATACAGTGTTACTGTTGTAAATAATCGACTTTTCTTAAATATTACTTTTAATAGTAGATTTTGTGCTATTTGCAGCGTATTTAAAGAAGTTTTGTAAGCTCCCCCCCAAGCGGTTATGCAGTATCTAATTACAGATTCGGCAAATGAATGATACAGTAAAATTAAGTGATTTTTTTGACAATATATCACGAAGTTCATAAAATTTCCGTATTAATGTTCTCATTCTTTTTGTATGATATATGCTCTGTCCACTTAAGATGCTGATCAACTATTACTCCGAGATATTTTATAGAAGAACATTTTATTAAAGAGTTGCATTTGCAATTTTTCTCTTGCGGGCATATATTATTATGTATTTTTAAATTTATATTTTTTGGTTGATCTAGCCCGGTTGGCGAAAAGGAAATATATTTGGTTTTTTCAATATTTAAGGTTAGTAGATTATGATTTAGCCACAAATACATTTTAGATAATCCGTCTTCTGCTTTTTTTTTCACTGTTTCCCAATTTTTTTCTGTAAAAAATAATGCAGTATCATCTGCGTAGCGTAGACAAATAATTTTGCATAAGTTCCAATGCCGTTCCTCTAATACCATAATTGTTTAATTTTTGACTTAACTTTGAGTGATCTACTGTATCGAAAGCCTTGGCTAGATCCAAAAAAACTGCAATACCTTTTGATGAATCATTCAAAGCTCTCACTGCTTTCTCTAAAAAATCATTAATGGCATTTTCTGTATTCGAATTTTTTATGAACCCAAATTGCCTGTCCGTAATAATCCCATGCTTATTGAAAAAGGATAACAGCCTTTTTTTTATAGATTGTTCAAAAATCTTCGCAAAATTATTTATAACCGATATTGGCCTGTAATTATTTACCTTTATTGGATCTCCAGCTTTAAATACTGGTGTTATATGAGATTCCTTCCACTGTTTAGGTATTATTCCACTAGTAAAACATTGGCTTATTATATGCTTTAAAGGCATTAATTGATACATATGAATTTACTTTATTGTTTTAGTTGTTATCTTATCCGGACCTGGTGAAGAATTATTTTTTAAATTTGGTATATGCATAATTAGTTCATCTTCTCGAATTGGCTCAAAAAATATTGATTGTTTTACTTGGGGGTCATTTAAAAAAATATTGGGTAAGTTAGTTTCTTGTATTTGATTAGCCATTTTATCTCCTAAATTAACAAAGAACTTATTGAATTCATTACATTTTTCTTTATTATTTGAAGTAGGGTTATCGTCTCCTATCTCTATGTTGGTGTGCTCAACAGTCTTTATCCAATGATTTGCATTTGAACTCAATACATGATAAAATTTATATATAAAATCATGAGCACTACTTTTTGCCACATTGAACCGATCAGCAAGCTGTCGATATGTCTCGTTATTGGCTAAATACCAAACAAACATCAGTATCCCTTTCTCTCTACTAATGTCTGGCCATCTACCTCTGTAATTCTTTTTTACAAATATATCATAGATACCTACAAAAAAAAATACAATTAGTTAAACTATTAATATAATTTCAAGGCACTCTTTACCATATATTTTATCTATTGCTTCCCTTTTTAATCGGAAGTGCTCTCGAAATTTATTATTAGAATATTTGGGAATAATTTCTTCAACATATGCAGAAATTTTGATGCGTTTCTGTGTACGTTTTATAATTTCGTCACTGCTTTCGTGCTCATCAGAACTTGAATTATTAGACTCAATTGTGTCTACTAACATTTTCTAAAAATTTTCTTTATTTTACTACTATTTTATTTTAAATAATAATATCAAATAATCGTCAACATATGTATATTTTCAAAATGTTTTCAAAATTAAAAAATAACAAAACTCACCTAACCTAAGAATCTTAACAGAATCCTAAAACAGGCGGTTTGTTTGTATGTTGATGATTACGGTTACAGGATCGTATGATCTACAATCGATGTTTGTATTCTAAGAAACCGGATTCGGAATCCATGGTACGAACGTAAGCAGCTTAAATAAAAACAGAAAACAGACATCTATTAACAAATTAGAGACAAAAAGTAGAAAATAAGTCATTAACTAACATAAGTATTAAATTCCCAGTAATAATAATTGGCAAATATGTAAGTTATGAACCTAAGTACAGTGATTTCATTTAAAAATTCTTGTTTTTATAGCTTAAAAATGATTGGCCCTCCGTGCGACTGGCGGACAACAAGAAAATTGGTGAAAGAAAGAAACCAGTATTTATTAGAATCCGGCATGTGGAGCGACTGTACATTCATTGCTGGTACAGAGCCCATACACCAAGTTTTGAAAGGACAGAAACTTTTTCTAGCAACGTCCAGCCCAGTTTTTGAGGCGATGTTCTTTGGAGGGATGGCCGAAAAAGACCCTATTGCTATCGTAGACGTTCAACCAGATGCTTCTAAAGCTTTAGTTCAGTAAGAATTTGAGACTAATCACAAGTATGCCGTTGATTTTAACGTATTAAAAATGTGTGGAAATGATCGGGGAGGACGGAGAAAGGGAGAAAGTAACACACTACTTATGGGTAGTCCTTCTAACTACGGACTACGGAGAAGACGTGTTATACAACAGTCTAGAGGATGTCGGAAAAAGAACCAACAAAAACGAAAAAAGAATGGTTAATATGATAACCTCAGGAAACCCAGAAGACCGGTATATCAGAAAATGCACCGAAGCAATATTCCACAAAACATAAACCAAGATAACAGCCTGCAGAAAGGAAACAAAGAAAAAAGAATCGAAAAAGTCATCATAAAGACGGAGGGAAAGGACTATGCTAGTGCCCTGAAAGTATAGGGGTACAAATAAAAAACATACGGAAAACAGCACAAGGAGACGTACTAGTGGAGTTACTGGAAGGAGACAAAGCACAGGCGTTCAAAGGAGCCATAGAAAAGGAAAATAGCGACTCCAAGGTGGAAATACGGAGGGACACCAGTATAATATACATATATATCAGATATCGAATCCGATATATATAATATAATATAATAATCATTTATTCATAATTAATTTCCAACAAACGCTTAAATAGTTAATGACACGTACAAGTACAATATTATTAAATTAATAAATAAGTTTAGTACATACTAAGGTGTTAAATAAATAAATGAATGAAAACCAACAAAAGGGTAGGACCTGAACGTTGGCACATATCATTAAAAGTTATTATATTATTAGTATAAAAGTAGTATTAAAATTAATTTTAATATAGTATAAAAAAATATTTAAAAATAAAAATGTATGATTGAGAAATTTAGAACCTTAATTAAATGGATAATTATAATTATTTTTTTCATAATTTTTTATTGTAGAGTTTTGGGCCTAAAAATGCAAAGCATCTCTGTCCAATAGTTTTTTCTGCTTTAGGTACAGCAAAAGATTCAATTCTATATCTGGTGTTATATAAATGAGAAATAAAGCTGGCGTTCTTTTTGTGTTTGTGCAAATGTAAGAGTAAAGTTTTGGCATTCAATTGGTACATGTTGAATATCTTAGTTTCAGCATAAAGGACATCAGAGTGGTAAGTGCGGGGTTTTTTATATATAGATTTTATTATAGCCTTTTGAATTCTTTGAAGGTTCTCTAGTAGGACAATTCCTGCTGATCCCCAAGAAATTAATCCGTAGTATAGATGAGACTCTACTAACGCATGGTAAAGAATCTTTAAGTGGTTAATATGCAAAAGGTTGGATAAATATTTAAATTTGTACACTAGATGTCTTAATTTTTTAATAACAGAGTTGATTTGTACATCCCATTTTAAGTGATTATCTATATATATTCCAAGGTATTTAATGTTTTGAGTTGATTTTATAGTTATTTTTTTGTTGTTGGTTGTTTTTTATGATTAAGTTTTTATATGCTGGTAAATTATTACTATATGAAGTAAACGGGATGTAAAATGTCTTTTCGAAATTAATTGTCAGTGATTTATAGTTAAAAAAATTTATAATCTTTTGAAAATCTCTCTCGGCAATAGCTTTTAGTGATTTCCAAGTTTTGTCTTGGTAAAATATCGCACCATTTATTTCTTGTTCAAAAAGAACATTTAAATACAGGTTAAATAAGAGGAGTCCAAGAACTGTTCCTTGAGGGACACCACAATTTATGACTTGATAATCACTAAAAGTACCATTAATATAGACTGTTTGTTTTCTATTTTCTAGATAACTTTTTATCAGATTTTAATAAACACCTCGAAACCCAACATTTTCCAACGCATCCATTAATTTCGTATGATCAACTATATCAAATAATAATAAACGAGGTAATCACAGAAAACGTCAGGAAAGTTATGGAAGGTGAAATACAAATAAAAATTAGAAATAATAGAAAAAGCAAATGGTCATCCTGGACAGGGACATCCTAAGGATGGGAACATTAAAGATAAGATGGATGTCTTGCAGAGTTAGAAGTAGGATATCATTAACCAGATGCTACAGATTCCTCGGATTCGGACACCGAACGGCAGAATGTAAGGGGACCTATAGATCAAAAAACTGTCTAAACTGTAACGAAGTAGGTCATGCCGCGAAAGGATGCAAAAATAACAGATATTTTACAAGCTGTAATCAACAGGGACAAAGAGCGGATCAAATGGCCTATCCAATATTTAGGACAGAAATAAACAATAGGTCAAAAGAAATGGAAGAAATAAAAAAGGAGGATGAAGTGTTTTCAAGCTAAAATGGTTGAAATCCTCCAAGTCAACCTAGACAGAGCTAGGGTAGCGCACGACCTCGTTTATGCGAAAAAAAGAAAAGAAGCTTACGACCTGGTAGTTATCTCTGAGCCAAATATCAAACTGGCAAAGAAGTCAAAGTGCATTCTAGATGATAGGGGGGACGTCGCTGTACAAGTAATAAACAAAAAGGTGGGTGTCAAGAAACATGTCACGGGCACTGGACATATTATGATTGACCTAGGAGAGTTTGACCTATAGGCATGTTATATATCGCCAAACATTTCGTTAATTGAATATATGGAAAGTATAGACAGAGGCATCGGGAAAGGACTACTTGATAGCGGGAGACCTGAATGCAAAGTCACCCCTATGGGGATCTCCGAAGGACGTTAGAAGAGGAGAATACCGAATGGATAGGCGGAAACAACTTAGTGGTGATGAACAACGAAGCAGCTACTTTTGAGAGGGAGACCTCTATATCCCACATAGATGTCAGCATAGCCACACAATCTGGCAAAGAAGGTAAAAGGATGGACGACTCTGGACGAGCAAGTATACACTTACCATAAATATATCACTTACGAGGTAGGGCAAAGCGAAAAACGGAAAATATTAAAAGGCAGCTGGAAAATACTGAATAAAGAGATTTTTACTAGAACTCCAAGAGAAAGAATGACAAAGAGAGTAGATCACAATGTAGAAACTGTTATGCTGGAACTCAAGGGCGCCGTTAGAGAAAGCACGAGGTATGTGAAAGTCACAGCAGATGGCGCACCGAACTGGTGGAATCAAACAATAGATAGGATCGAGAGCATCAGCGCTGGGAGAAAATTTAATTCAATTGTGTTGCCAACATAAATAAATATAACTAAAGTTTAAAAATATGAAATTTTTTAACTTGATCTTGGAATAATTTTGGGTTGTTGAAAAAAGTAGAAAATTTGAAAAAAGGAGATAAAAGTAGATTTTAATATTGGGTGATCTGAGGTTACTATTACACAAGGTCACTCAAAATTTTATTTTTTAGTTGTATTTATTTTAATTTTTTTTTAGGAACATTTATAAAAATTAAACATAAAGTAGAAAACTAAATATAATATGATCAATATTTTGTGACTCTTGTCTATTTGTTGCATCATTACCAAACAGTATATTGACATCAACAGTGGTGTCGAAAAAAGTGGTTCAGATAAGTCGAATCCAAATTAAATAATCCTAAGATAATTTATTTTAAATATTATTAATAAAAAAAACAAAAAACCGTAAAATTATTAATTTTACAAGCGTTTAATAAAGATAATTTTCAAATTTTAAAATCTTAAGACATAATATTTTACACACATTCCCACACACACTAATAAAAATTAACAGAAATTTTCCCTTTTTAACACACACACACATTTTTTCATACGCACTAAACAAGAACTCCTTTACAATTTATACAGATAAATATATATTTTCTTTTCGTCTTATTTAACAAATATTTATGAACAATACTCTATTAACACAAATTCGTGTGCTTATTAACCTTGCGGTCGTTGCCAGTTAGTTAGGCACGGTCATACTAATTTATCTTGTGGTTATTAGGAGAAAGCCACAACGTGCACGTATGGTTTATTATTAAACACATTTGTTCTAAATGCATTATAAATTTAATAACATTTATTTTTATTGTTTTTATAAAAACATATTTTTGTAAAACGTCATTGATACCAGTAGTGTAATTTGTAATAAAACAAAAAATTAAAAAAAAGGACTATAGACGAGGCGGATCCAGACTTCCATTTTGGGGGATTTTTATATCGGTTTACTTTATCCCAAACTTCTTTGATAGGTGTATTCCGGTTTAACGATTTGCAGTAATCCATCCAGCTTCTTTTTTTTAAGTTCTTTTGGCGACCGCTTCCAATCTTTTATAACTCCATCAGATTTACTGTATTGGGATTTGGTTTATATCTAAGGTTCTTTGAGCAGCAGTATGACACACCCTATCTCACCATTATTTTGGGCAGTAGTTTTCATTTTTTTATTGAAGAGTAGTATTTGGGTATTGCTAAATTTGCAGTATATGTATATGTTTCTCTCTATTTCATTTGGCATAGATTTTGTTATGTAATAATAATAAATTGTCTTTATTTATATTGTAATTTTTACAATATATGTTTGAAATGTGAGGCGAAGTCTAGCTATAGCTACTACACTTAACCTCACTAGTAGTAGTAAATATCTGAACCTACAAAATTTTTTGATTCTACCATGCATTTTTTTATAACGATAAGAAACATTTTCATTTTTTATTTAAAAAAAAGTCACGATGTTCTTCGCCAAAACGATATTTGCCCGAAAATTTATTAAATTTAACAAACCAAGTTTCAATATTAAAGTCTAGCATAGACATACGAATATTTAACTCAGAAAAAGATGATTAAAATCAAAACTATTACACGTATTTTTAGCACATTTTGACAAGTGTCTATTTTAACAGTGTTACTCAACGTTCCATTAAATATTTACCTAAATCCATGATTTCTGAAGTTGAATTGGCAACGTTGTATTTTCAACTTTGAATGTATGAGATGGCTGTCATTTGACAAGCAAATTATTTATGTCCGTCAAATGAACATTTTTTCCTTTTTTAATACTTTTCAGGCTTATTCTGGTTATAAATTGCTACTTGGCATTTGTAGAAAAGTTATGTACCTATACGTTTGTATTGGAAAAATATGTTAAATAATCGTTTCAACGCACTGAATTTGTTTGTCTTGGGAGTGAGTATCCCAATATATATTTCTTTTTTAAAAATGTGAAAAATATTTTTCCGCGCAAAAATTTCTATTGCTATATTGAATTTATCATGTTTTATAACATCTGTGAAAATTTCATGAAAATGTGCGTGTCAGTAGTCAAAATTTGTAGGTTATTATGGCGAAATTAAACAAAGTCAAACCTTTACAAAAATAGGTTATTTTCTTATGACGATTTTCCATCATCACTCCACCAGGGTTTTAGCCGACCACTGCTAGACCAACATTATGTATCATGACTACGTTACTGAACGTTGCTTTGGAATACCCCTCGCATAAAAATATGATGTGATTTCCATCGATGATCGATGATTGACAATTAACTACTTTTGACAATGCCAAAAACTGATAAATATTAATTTAATTTGTCAGTTTCTGGCATTGTCAAAAGTAGTTAATTCAGTTTCTCTTCTCATGGAAATAAAACCACTTATTTTAAAGAAAAAGGGGGCTTTAATTGACGTTTTGACTTTCTTGAATGAAAGTCGTTTTTAAAATGACATAACAAAATATATAATAAAAAAATTACTATAGAAACAACCATGTGGTTCTTCTAGCGTTGACCAAGTGAGTAGATAGAAGAAGAAGAATCTTTATTTAAATAGGTTAACCTAATATACATATAAGATACAAAAAAAACAATTCGTACACATAGTATAAAACTTACATACAAACAAACTAAAATCAAAAAAGAAAAGGAGTCCATTTACTAAAAAATGATATCAATTTATCACCATAAATTTTTTATTTTTTTTTATAAACTGTTTCAACATAATTTTAAACGATTTTAGGTCACAGGCTTTTAAGTCATTCGACAACTGATTAAATTCGTTAAAACCCTTATATTTCTCGTGTTATGTTCATGTAATTGATTAATAAAAAGTATATATTGTTGAAAATATGATGGAGCCAATGAATTAATTAATTTAAATATAAAAATCATCGTGAAGTAATAAAGTCTTTGGTGCACTGAAAACCACTCAAGTGATTTTGACATGAAAGGGATCGGTGTGGAACGACTTGTTTTTAATATTATACCTACGCATTCCTCGATTTTGCAATTTTTGAACTTGACTGATTTTGTTTACCTAAAATGCCAATAAAAACGGCGATTTGTTGGCGGTTAATAGTACATTAAAAGTCCGCTTGAATTTAAATCCTAGCTGATCCTTTTTTCAAGATAAGTGAATTTTCGCTTTTTCGTAATTTTTCATCATAATTAAGCGATATTGTTTCCACACCATCTAACACGATAAATATCAAGGCGCGTTTTGTTAAAAGTGGTATCCCTGTAATTCACTGCAAAAATACTTACTTTTCATTATAAAATTGATGTAGAAATGAAATGAAAACTAACTACGGCATGTTTCTATAAATGCTGTGAAGAAAAAGTAACTACCACTTTTTTTAAACGGCTGGAATATGATGAATCATTCATTAAATTTATTTTGAATCTTTTCCAAAAATTCTCTGTGAACAGATTCACCGGTCTGTTCTGAGCACAAACCCAAACCATCGTTGTTTAATAATGAAAATGTCCTCTTTCAAGTGATCAAGTATAATGTGCATTTTTAGAGTTTGAGATGTTCCAGTACTTTCTAGATCTTTGCGGAGTTTTTTCAAGATGTCGTTAATGATGAAGAAGAAGATGACATTAACATGTACGTTCTTTAGAAATGTGTTTTGCCGGAACTTCATCTTTTACAAGGATTTACAAACCACCTATTCTGAAACGGCATAGTCCCTGCTGTCGGACGTGAGAAGGCTCTGTTTTGGCCATCAAAATTGAAGTTAGTAGCAAAAAATTATCAGAGTGAAATTTTCGAGGGTAATGTCTGCCGAAAACTTTTGCAAGAATCGGATAAATTGCTTGATCCTGAAATTTACGAGCATGTTGGTCCTTTCAAGTTACAGCCATACGTCCCTGCTTTTAAGACAATGAATAAAATTGTACATGACTGTTTCTCTACGCAACGTGCAGATATTACCGATTTAAATGAAAACTCCGCAAATATCTAGAAAGTACTGGAACATCTCAAACTCTAAAAATGCATATTATACTTGATCACTTGATAGAGGGCATTTTCATTATTAAACAACGATGGTTTGGGTTTGTGGTCAGAACAGACCGGTGAATCTGTTCACAGAGAATTTTTGAAATTTTGGGAAAGATTCAAAATAAATTTAATAAATGATTCATCATATTCCAGCCGTTTAAAAAAAGCGGTAGTTACTTTTTCTTCACATCATAGCGTCTAGTCTGCCCAACATACTTTCTATCGCAATCCCCACAACTAATTTCGTAAATACCACTTTTTCCAAATTACTGTTTTTATCCTTGGGATTACCTAATAACTGTTTTAAAGTGTTGTTAGACTGAAAAACTAAACTTAAACCCGCTTTTTTGAACACGCTGGTAAGTCCTTTGGTGTAAGTGGGATTATACGGTATTGAAACGAATTTTTTAGTCTGTTTTTCGTGTTGGAAAAACGTGGTGAAAATTAAATAAAATATTCCAAATTCAAAATTTATAAAACCAGTTGTCATAATAAAAATTATAGAAACTAAAAGACATAAAATTTAAGATAAAATATAATTCAATCAAAATTTTGAGAATATAACTAACTAATAAAATAATTTGATAGATTTTTTTTGTAAGATAGTAACAGATAGGAGAAAAAAAAGTTTGTTGAAAAAACAAAAGGAGGTGAATAAGAAAAAAATGGTTGAATGAAAAGATAACGGAATTTTGAATCCGAATAATTTTACTTGAATTTAAATTAAAAAATGGTTTTTAGCGCATTTGGCACAGTTGAATTCGCCTCTACAGTGCTGTTGTAAATGCCCGTATTTTAAACATTTATAACACCAAAGAACCCGGACATGGTCTTTCAAAATACATGAAGACCATTTAATGTAGACTCTACCCTCCTCTACAAGTGTTTTCCTCGTACTTGCATTAACTTCCACTACCCAGTGGATGAACTTCTTGTCTCTCGGACCAAACTTAAACTTGGCTTTTCCTCGCACTCGAGGGATGCCTCAATGGCCGCGTTTACGGTTTCTCCGCACTCAAAGACATATCTAATTCCGCCTGAACTGTTACAGCACTGTCAGCGCTAGAGACAAAACAATTGCAGCATTTCATGGTGCATATACTGGCCTTCGCCATAAAAAGATTGCTTTAGTTTTAGGGAGGATTTGAATAAATCGATTTTTGGCCAGCTTTTATAAGTAAATACCCCACTATGCGATATCGAACTAACTTTTCAAATATCAAAAATGGGCTTCCAGAGTATAGTCACTTGAATTAAATTTCATTGTTAATAACCTTTTCCGAACTAGCAATTGATTAGCTATTCCTTTCCTTGCGAACGTGTCTCTCAGAATTCCACAAATGTCAAAAGACGTTTTACAGTTTTTAACATATTCAAGTTGGTTATCGGCTATTCGCGAATAATTGCGGACACGCTTGCGTACCAAATCGCACTCACGTTCGTTTTGAGCAGTGTTTTCACCTTCTCCAGAAGCTCAGCAAGCGATGTCTCGGTGAAATCCAGGAACGATATTTTATAACTTTTTGGAGTTTTTCAATTCGAAAAATATATAACTGGGCCCATAACCTGTGAAAGCGCGCAGGTTTGTGTGGCGAGATTAGTTAGGCGAGTTAAATAAACTGGAAACAGATTACAAAAGTACAACTCAATATATTGACATTCAAACACTATTAGTAATAATAAGTGACAGAAATTAAACAGTGCTTCAATGTGGAATTTGAATTGCTGGGATTGTCACTTCGAACAGATCTATCTATCTATCTGTGATGGGGGTGTCGATACACTGCGACCTATAAGATCTATTGTGCCCCCTACTGCTGCCCAATCGTTGAGGATGTCTCAACGATTAGAGCAGTTTCTCCAGTCCTATTGCTTTCAAAAAGTTCAGGATGTCGGTAGGCTTCAGGTTAGGTAGATCTTCCTCTTCTATTTGATATTCTCCGATGTATCGTACCCTTGGATTTTGCAGGGTAATGCATTCTGAGAGAATGTGGATAGAGGTTTCCTCCTCTTCCTCGCAGAATCTGCATTCTTCTTTGTCTACTAATCCGAGTTTCTTTAGGTGGCCTCTCAGCCGGCAGTGCTCTGTTAGGATACCCGTTAGTATTCTTCGAACAGATTCAAAGACCTAACTTTTTTCTTTGGGATAAGAAGAAGAGAGTGACATCTTGACCAGAATCGGTCAAAAACTTTACAACGCCCAATTCAAATTGGGAATTTTTGTCATTGTCAAGTTGTCAAAGCTTACTTGTTCTCCCATCTATCGCGCAAGGCAGTGTACTTGGTCCACTGCGATTTATATTATACATTAACGATATAGAACTATTCATAAAATGCGACTTTATCAAGCGCAGATGATACTTTGATTGATTGACTTAAATTTAGAAAAGACCATTCAAAAAATGAATAATATCTTAAAAACTCTGAGTAAATATTTAGACAATAATAAAATAAAACTAAATGTTTCAAAAACCCACGCTATGATAGTTAAAACTAAATACAAATATAATTCATTGAATACAAATAATATACATCTATCTATTAACAGTGAAAGGATAGAAATCAGTGAAGTATTTAGGATTTTACTTACATAATTTCTTGACCTTTGAAGGTCACTTTGATTATATTTTCAAAAAAATATTAAAAAAACTTTATTTTTTTAGTAGAATAGCTCAAAATTTATCAGTTAATACAAGAATCACTATTTATAATACGATTATTCAACCTCATTTTGATTATTGTGCATCCATTTTATACTTACTAAAACTCAATAAGCTGAACATACTTCAAAAACTTCAAAACCATGGAATGAGAATAATCCTTAGAACTAATCGTTATACTCCTATAAGGAATATGTTAGGTTTTCTAAAATGGTTTTCAGTAAACGATAGATTATTTTATTTTTCCATGATTTTGGTTTATAAAATTGTAAATCAGATGACTTCGGAATATTTGCATCAATATATTATTCTTAACAAAGATGTTCACTCACGCAACATAAGAAA
Source organism: Crepidodera aurea (assembly GCA_949320105.2). Taxonomy (NCBI): domain Eukaryota; kingdom Metazoa; phylum Arthropoda; class Insecta; order Coleoptera; family Chrysomelidae; genus Crepidodera; species Crepidodera aurea. Next base: position 29,416,530 of record OX439475.1, read on the forward strand.
TATTAATAACATATATATTTCGCGAACTTGCCATAAAAGTACAATGAATTCATTGTTTTTTTAAAGTTTTCTCAGACTAACAATCTACCAATATATGTCAAAAATTCACAATCTCTCAATGTCTTTAAAATAAAGATCAAAGAATTTATGAGTATCAGATAAAATTGTCCAATGGTAATAGTTTTTTTTGGATTGTATTATATTTTTAATATGTAATAACTTTAGTGTTGTCAATTCAATAGTATTATTGTGTTGTATGTATAATTCTTTTTTTAATTCCTATTTTAAAAAATAGTTGTAGAATAATTTTAACAAACTGTTTATTGTATTTTTTATTTTATATATTATATTTTATATCTGTATATTAGGGGGTTTCTATTTAATAAATAAATCTATCTATCTATACAGGTAATTTGGCACCGGGGTAATAAATGTACTTTAGTAGAAGTATGTTTTATAATTAATATGCAAATTTTTATAAAAAAAATTAACGGTATGGACACCTGTGACCTATTGTTATGGAAAAATTCGGTACGACTTTTTGTAAACAGTAAAAACATTGTGCTTATCAATTCAATAATGAAACTAAACAATAACAAGGAAGAAATATGATCTTTATTAAACAAATTACTACATGGTTATTTCTTTTAAATACGTAATTAAAGGCATATTTAATAATTACATATTTATTTAATATTACAAGGATAACCCTCAGGTTCATAATTACAGTTGTTTTCATTTTGTGCTCCTTCAATAACAACATTATTCCACGACCAATCCAAACATCCATCAGGTCCACATATTATGTTAACTGCCAATGTTGGGGAATTCCTGAAGCTCCTCATCGTTCCTGTTACATTATTTAGAATTAAACCAATTATGGGAATATTGCCTTTTGGTTCACCATTTGCTTCTCCACCAGCGTAGTTTTGTTCAACGTTTATACCAAAATTGGTAATTTCTGAAAAAAGGAGTTGCAGTTAAAATAACATAATATTATGAAAACAATAATGACAATAAGACAAGAACAGATAGACCATAGCTAGATTTGGTTAATAGTAAAATTTAAATAGGACAATACAGTGTTGATAGATAGATAGATATTTTTACTAGTCTCTTAGATCATCTTACGATGACACGAGACAGGTCATAGGTTGCAAAAATGGTTTAACATCATATATATAAATAAAATACAATACAATGTTGACATAGGTAGAAATACATTAAAAAATTTAAAAATAATTTATAAATTCAGAATATGGTTATAATAGATTTCTCGACAAAATTATGTATTCTGAATGCATTCTTTCTGATTGTCTACTTTTTTCTTTATTATTCAGTATTAGCATAAAAATTGAATGTGGAGGCTGTATGTATTTGACTTTTTATGATGCTGTAAGTATGTACTGATGTTGCAAAAATGTTTACACTTATCGATAGATACGTTAAATGATAGTAACCGAATGTTGAATGTACAAATACCATGTTTTGATTCAATGATTTCGAATTTTCATGGAAATTCATGAAACAATGGCGATAACTTTATGACTTAAAATACTTGTGAAAACTACTAGATTGTATGCTTTTTCAAACTACATATCATACAAGCAAGTAAGTTGCCAGTTTATAAAGTTACAGGCCAATAAAGCAGTGCAAGTCAGTACGACTGAAAGTGATCAATAAAAAAATTCATCAAATTTGGTACTTGATTATGAAATTTTAAACAGCAAATAAGTAAAAAATAAAAACTAATTACAACACGTATTCAAAATCTGAACTCGCGTCTCTAATAACATGTTCAGAGATGGGTGCGAAAAAATTCTCCAAAGTGGTTAGCAATATCTTTGTTGCTGGTGGATATTATTCCGTTATGTGACAAAGTGATATCTGAAGAAGAGAAGAGAAAATAATCTCAGTCTTCCACATACGAATATAATATAAATTATATACAGCTTGCACCACGTTTGAACCGAAAACAACTACTCCTGGAGCTAATACCCCCACAGGCTTTGAATTACATCGGTACAGAAACATGTCGGAAACTAGACTATAGTCAAACCAACCCTTTGATTTTGTTATTCAAGGAGCCTTCATTCCTAGACCGGTACATTAGTAGGAAGTAGACAACTCGACACGGCATCTGAAGACCAAGCTCGTAGTAGAATCACTTGTGTTAGAGCAAGAATTCAGAGCGACGAAAGACCAACGCCATCTCCACTTAAGTAACAAAATCAAAGTTGCAATGTAGGCAACCCGTCGTGAAGGCTGGAATAAAATAGCTCGACTGCAAATATAAACACCAAAAAATTATCCAAATCTCGATGTGGTATAATGTTTGAAGAAAATAATCTCAAAGTCTTCCTCATACTAATAAAATATAATTCTTCTATAGAAAGTAATATCTTTCTTTACTGTAGTTCGACCCATCTTATCATTAACTAATTTCCACAGCTTTGTTATTTGAATTGTTAATTATATTGGCAAGATTTTTTCTCCTTTGAGATCTTTTTATCCAGCAGTTTTTTTGATTTATTGTATTTATCACTTAGATCGGGATTGTCTGATAACTTTTTTAGCCAATGCAGATCTTTCAAATTGTCTAGTTCAACTTGAAACTTATCAGGTAAAGGTTTACAATGATGGCTGTTAGTAATATCTCATGACAGAATAGTTGATGTGTGTTATGTTAAAATAATCAGTACTACTAATAGGACAGTTTGCAATGATAGGAAGCTGTAAGTAATATGGAATGAGAAAATAGTTGTATATAATTTTAAAGTATTGGGTGTACAAATTAGTTCGGTCCGTTTTTTGAGGAAATCCAAGTCTGGAGCCAATTTTTTATTTTTGCGAATGAAGTGAACCGGTTGCCTGCCAAATCGTGCTGTATCAAATATCAAAAAATCAAAAATAATTTATTCATCCGTTTTACAATGGGTTTACATTTTTGTACAATATAGAAATACATAAATTATGGTTCTTCCACTGCCATATCGTAGTTTACTTACTACAAGATCATGATAAAGCGTGATTAACTGAGAAGAAACAAGAAATTCACTAAGAACTTTAAATCGGGGATTTTTTACCATTTTAATATGTAGGTCCCATTTCAGATGTAAGTCAAGAAAGTGGATTCTAGTTGTTTATTAAATTTATTGTTTCTTATTAATTTAATTTACCGGTCTTTTAGAATAATATGGAAATAGTATATTGTGCAACAAGTGGGGAAAGTTCAACTTTTCTCACGAGTGCCCTTCAGGCTCGTACCACAAACACACGAGAGAGGAAAGTACTTTCCCCACATGTTGCACACTATACTTTTTCTACAACTGCACAAATACAAGTAATGTAAGTTAATATTTATTTTTATGGTTAGCATTATTAAAACTAAAATAACATGAAATTTATTTAAAATTATAGTTAATAGTAAAACTCGTATAATTTTGTATGGTCAAACTCGGAACGTCATTTTAGAAAATTTTCTGTTATATTAATTGTATAATTTGAGGGTTTTTTTTATTAGAAAAACATTCGCATCGACCACGTGGTCATTAGCGATACAAATAGTCATCAACAATAGGTTATAAACGATTAGTTGCAAACAATTAGTCACAAACTGCTAGTTATAAACAATTAACATTAATAGATTTCAAAAACGAAAAGATGTTATTAAAATTGCAGTCCTTGCCTAAGGCAGAGTTCAAGGTTTTAGGTATATTATGTAGCCTTCGCTGCCTTTCAAATGATAAACATTCGTATAGGACGTGATTAACAGTTAATTCCGTATCACATACCTCACAATAAGGCTTCTCATCTTGGGTCAACAGGTAATTGTGGGTCAGCTTAGTATGGCCAACGTGATGCAGGCAATACCCTCCATGGGTTTATAAGCGGTTTAACTTCACGAAGTTAAGTAAGCTATGAGAAATAGGCTACTTTTCACAGCAATTGTAGAAAAACGTAATTTACTTAAAGAACATAACATAACGTAAGATTCTACTTAAAGAACGTAATATAAGATGTGAAGATATAGAGCTCAACATAAATATAATCATATTTAAGGGATTTGTGAAAACCATTTGTAGAACTTAAAGAACCTAAATATTGATATGATTTTTGATAGCATTTTTTCGGGTTTTGGTACCTTCGATGATACTTCTTTATGTCTAGTTTCGTAATTCTGATTTATTGGCACTAGATTATTTTTATATTTGTGCTGTCTGACTATAATGCTACAACAGAAAAGCCGTTTTATATCCAATACTTTTGCTTCCTCAAACAATGAGTCTGTATTTTTTTAAATATTGTTTTAAGAAAATATTTTTGAGTTATTTCCAGGTGATGTAGATGAATGTCATGTGTTCCAAACAATTATGCCATGGTGACTTACTACAAGAGCATGATAAAGCGTGATTAACTGAGAAGGAACGAGCAATTCACTAAGGACTTTAAATCGGGGTAAAAGATATTGTTTTTTTTACCATTTTAATATGTAGGTCCCATTTTAGATGTAATCCTAGATATTTTATATTAGTCTCTTTTCGAATATGAATAATATAATTATCCTCAGAAATACTCAGATTGGTAAAGTCAGGTAAATTACTCATATAAGGTGTGAAAGGAATGAAATAGGTCTTGTCAAAGTTTACGGTCAACAGTTTGGATTTCAAATAAATAATTGTAGTATATGTCGAAAATCGTTTTCTACTTTTAATTTTAGTTCCATCCAACTACTATGTTGGTAAAATATTGCCGTGTCATCAGCAAAACTCACCACACTCCCTTCAGTATTTAAATTTAGGATGTCATTGACGTAAACACTAAATAGGGTAGGGCCTAGAATAGTTTCCTGAGGGACTCCATATTCAAATGTTAAGAAACTGTTTTTTGTTTCTCCTACTTGTACACACTGTTGTCGTCGGGTTAGGAAGTTTTCAAAGTATCCTACGAAACAACCAGTAATCAGAAGAAGCAATATCCGAAGAATACGGGAGGTGCAGTAAAACATCCCATTTGAGCATTTTCAAAAATAATACTCTGATCTCCTACGAGTAATGCCTCTGATTATTTGTCCGCGAATTTTTTTGGCTTTCAAGAGCGAGGCTAATCTTCGACGTTGAAATCTCCATGTTTGAATCGTTCGTTAATTTATTATAGAAAACCGACTTTGGAGTGTAGACCATAACTTTCTTAAAAATAACATAACTTCTCATGGAATGAAAATGGAATATAATAATTCAATTGAATCCCAGAAGCAGAGTTTGTGCGTGGGAAGGACGGCTATTATTATTATTATTGGCACTCTGGGACGACTTACTGATGATTGATGCGCATTTGCTTTACAGTTATGGGAAAACCCAGAAAAATCTCACAATACCATCACCAACAACGATGGACTCCCCCAGGATTGAAATCTTTGCAGCATAAACTGACATCAAAATAATTAATGTTAAATACGCTACAAATCATGCCCAGACGTAGACAATGAAAATTTATTTAAAAATCTCACTTTTTAAACTTGGGCTCGAACTAGAGAACTTTGTACGCTGAGCCACCGTCGCCGATTGGAATAGAAAAACATTTATTATTATTATTATTATTACTAAAATAAGAAACAATGAATTGTTATTTACTCACCTGACAAATATATATTTTCGTACAAAATATTGGATATTAATCCAACACCACTATCTGTATGTGTTTTGAGATGAATACCGTTTGCAGACCGGTGAACGGTACTATTAATAATAGTGATATTATTAACATAGTTTTTGTAAAAGTCAGTTGAGCTTCTCCCTACAGAAAAACTAATACCGTGTCCACCGGAGCAGTACATTTGTGATATCAGTATATTGGATCCTCCGTTTATGGCCACGCAATCGTCTTGATTTTTTACAATGGAGTTTTCTATAACCAAATTTTGAACACTACTGACATCAAAACCATCGGTGTTATGTCCCGTAAAATTATTCTGAAAAACAAGAGGGGAATAAGCTTTAAAAAAGCATCTTATTAGTGTAAGAAGTTTTTCTTAAATAAAACCAAAAATATTTATCGCGGAGACCATTCATTAATAAAACTACGTCAAAGGTTTGCCGGACCCTGTATACTTGAATGAATGAATGAATGAATGAATGTTTATGACGATAAAAAATTCAAAATACAACAATTTAACATAATAATACTTATATAAACACATAATAAATAAAATAAGTCACAGAAACCACACAAATGGCTTGTGCGTGACTATAAATTATAAAATCCTCTTTTTTTAAATTTAAAAATATGAGAACACCTAAAATTTAAAATATATACAAAATTTGTAAATTTTTCCCTTGCTAAAATTAGTTTAATTAAATTTTAAAATTATGATACTTAAATCAAACCTTATATTTTGAAACATTTTAATTGATAAAGTATTTGCTTATTATGTTCTATTCAATTAATTCTTGTATTACTTTTCTAGGTCTGCTTTTGACATTCTCTTTAAGCATTTTTTTAAAAGTGTTTAATCTTGTTTGTTTCTGGATATTTTCTGGTAAGCTATTGAATAATTTAGTGCCTAACTAAAGATAACTCCTTTGTCCCTTATCCTTTTTCATCAAGGGTACGACATATTTATGTCTGTTCCTCGTCTCATAACTGCAACCGAAACACTGGCCACCCTCGGTCGTAAGGGGGGTCGATTCCCCCCGATGTGTAAGACTGCCACTGGCAGTGTTGGCAGGCAATGAGTTCCTTCTGGCAGCAGTTTTTTCGTTCGCTGTCGCAACGTTAGACATACTCCTGTTCATAACTGGCGTTAATTTCCGTACGCTGGGGGGTGATATAGAGCTATTGCCGCCGGGGACCAAATACAGCGCACCTAGTAATCGGAGGAGCGCTTCCAAAAGCGTTCAGGTCCGGTCAAATGTGCTAAAACTTTAGGATATGACGGGAAACGGATTTTGGCGTGATTTTCTGGTGAGGTTATATTTTGGGTTTTGGGGTTATATGTGCTAAAACTGCAGGAAATGACGGGAAACGGATTTTGGCGTGGTTTTCTGGTGAAGTTATATTTTTGGGTTTGGAGTTATATGTGCTAAAACTGTAGGAAATGACGGGAAACGGATTTTGGCGTGAAGTTATATGGAGTTATAAAAAAGTTATATGGCCTTGGGAGTGGTGTTATATGATGTTATATACCTTCAGATGAAAACGGGTTGGGGTTATATTGAAGTTAGGTTTTGGGTTAGGATAGGGTTATAGGGTATGTTGGGGGTTATGTAAACAAGTTGGAAACATGTTGTAGCCTGTTGTCTGCACCGAGGTCATATTTTAAAGTCATCTTGTATGGTCAAATCAAAGGTTGGCAGTGGTGTTGTTTTTTGATATTTTCAAAAACTGTGACCAGCCGTCGGATTTTGATTTCAGAATAAACTTATGAGTCCCCAATTTCATAGTTTTAGATGACCAAAGTTGTTAAAGTTAAAAACCTATTTTTCCAAGATTTGTGATGCTTATAACAAAAAAATAAGATATTATTCGGACTTCCTATTCTTTAATTAAAAAGGTTTGAAGAATTGTTCACGAAATTTTTAGTCAATTTACATTTCAGTGGTGCGGTGTCCTTTGCCAATGAATTTATCAGAAAAAGAGCTTTTTTCCTTTTTTGGCTTTTTGGCTTATTATTGACACTGATTCCGGTATTGTGTTGCAACTACCAGCAAACACTCGTTGATTTTCCAGGAACAATTATTTTGCCCATCTTTTCTGGCACAGGTTTTTGTCAAAATTGTGAAAATCGAATTTTTGTTTGTTTTTCGTTTCATATTGCCTCAAATCAGTTTGAAATTCCTCAAAGGAACTAAACACCTGATTACAACGAATAATTTGAATGTATAATTATATTCACATAAGTAAAAGTCAGCACAAACGAACATAAACGTTTTAACATTTATACTGAACATAACCTCATTTATTTAACGTGCACGGTTGAATGTCTCAGGCGCGGTAAATCGGTGCACGCTAAAAGACTACGTCATGGACAATGATTTTTGCCGTGTCTTTTTTCTTGGGAGCTTGTGTGATTTCATTTCACATCATTTGTGCAGTTTTGTTACTCCCAAGGTACTTTTTTGGAATTTTTATGGTTCAAAAAATTTCACCTTCGGTCATGATAATACGTAGAGTTTAAATATATTAAATCAGCTTTCAAAAACTTTATTAGTACAACTTATTGAATTGTTAAATGGTTAAAATTATAATGAAATGTCAAAACAGACCATGTTCGCGCCGTTCAAAGCCGTAGCCAGGGAGGGAGGGGGGGGGGGGGATCAAGGCGGATTGATCCCCTCGAAATGAAAAAAAAACATGTTTCTTTAGTACCAATGAGACTGCAGACTGCAGTTACATACAGTGCGCCAGTCTCTATGTTTTTATACTTATAATACTTAATCACTACAAACAAAATTCACTACATACTGTTATTTTTATTATGTAATGTATGACTGTGCTTTATACTATACTCGCTTGGTACTCGCACGACGATACTCTCATAATATAACCGGCGGGAAGTTTAAATTTGACGTATGTAGCACATGCGCTCTCAGAAAAAGTTTGGGCGGGAAAGCGGACTTTCGCTTCTATGTAGCTAGGGTGTTATGTGCTCGTGTCGTGCTGTTAACTTAAGCGAGCTTCGTGAGCGTTGCAGATTTACAGTGGTTTTGAAAAGAATTGCAACCATCCCAGTTATTTCTCTGTTCTGAATTCACCACACTGACTGGATAACCAGCCTGGCCTGGGACAGGTAACTAATCTTTACTTTTACTAGATCAACGGCGGCTCCAGCCCAGAAATTTGGGGGTGGGGCAACGTCGTCGGCTGTTAGGGTGGTCCAAACCTCTGTCGTAGTTCTATAACTCCTACTATGCAATTCTTAACGATTTATTTAAAGTATATCTGTCAATGGGGGTCAAAACCAAATATCCTAAAAATATTTTCTTGTGTACAGGGTAGCCCAATAGTAAATTAGGCAAATCACTTAATTTTTTTTAAATGGAATGACCTGTTTTTACAATTTTAGGTACTCTATGGTTAGTACTACATACCTACAAAATATTGTTTCTAACATCCCACCCCTTTCGAAGAAAAACAAATTTTACCGAAAAATATTTTCAGACGCTCTCTCGAATTTAACGTTAGAATTTTAAAAACTACAAGTGTGTAAAGCCAATAGATCAATGATTTTTTTATTTTGTACAGGGTGGTCACAAATTAATTTTACTTTCCAAAAACTTCCAGGGCAATTTTTTCAAATTTTTCAAATGAAAAAATATCGATAATAAAAATAAACACGAATACACAAAATTTGAGAATTAATTTTTTAATCTCTTGCCCCTAGCCCCATATACTTACCTATCTGTCCTCATTCAAAAATAAATTTAAAAGAACATTTTTTACTTGCGGTCGAGAAATAGCCCGTTTAACAAAGATTACAATAAAATTTATTTGAAAATTATCTGAAAACATTTTATAAAAGATGCTCAAAATGTAGGCCATTTTCAACAAAATGATTTAAATCTTACCTTCGTTCTTTGATTTGAAATGCTTCTACATAAATTTTAGCACAACGAAATAATCAACAGTAAACTAGTACTCACAAGACCAACTACAGATTAGTCACATATTAAATAAAAATATTGAGGAGGTGAAAGAATGGTTATACTTCATTTGAAGTACGATCCTGAGAGATCAACGCATGGTTTAATTTTATTCTCTTTTATTAAACTTTGTAACAATATTTTCATTTTTTTATTTTCAAAATATTTTTTTAATTCTATCCTTTTAAAATATTTTCTATAAATATTTCTTTTTATAATTTAAAAATGATTTAAAATGGGACAGCCTGTATAACGATTAGAATATATTCTAGAAGCTTTTTTATTCAAAATTAAAAACTGATGGGAGAACCGAACTGCTTCATCAACAGAATTTCGACTGCCTCTTTTTGACTGGTTCTGATACGAAGCAGGTGTATTGTGCACAGTATCTCAAAAATCATTTTTGAATTGCAAGAATTTTTGGTGTAAATACCTGTAGTATATTAATTAAGTTCATCCACTCGTTGAAAAATCGAAGGACTGCGTGAGTATGAAAAAGTTGTGATATTTGGACGATTCATTTTATGGGAAGGACGAACTTTAAGTGTTGATAAAAAAAAAGTATACAAAAACTGTGACTTTGATTAAACTATATAGACTAGTCGCATATGTGAACTAATTCGAAGTGAATAATGATAAAAAAAAATATTGTTGGAAATTTTTTTCCTTATTTGTACAATCGGGTATGTTGGCATACGACGTCCCAGAAAAGTTGCCAATTACGACCTTTGACTTACGCTGGATCAAGCAAACTCTAAGAACAGGAACAAACCCTCCAATGTCCTGTACCAAGGCCGCAATATCACAGACTCAAAACTCGTGAACCTTTGATGATTGGTTGGATAATTTAAAATAAATATATATTTTTTTTAATTTAACTTGTTTTGTTGTTATTACCCGTTCCAAATTAAAGGTGTCTATTGATTCTAAGTATTCTAAGTATTTATATAATGATATTTAGCAAAGATTAATTTTTTCATATTTTTACATTAGATATTCCAACAAATTACGTTACAACCTAAAAGCTGATAAAGACCTGCATAAAAACTGATATTAACCTATTACAAACATAATCTAAACTTGTTTGAGAAAATACATCGAAGTAAAAGTTAAACTTACTTTATCACCATCAGAGACGTCTATAGTCCAATTTCTGATAACTATGCCATTGCTATCAGATATGGAAACACAATGTACTGGACAGTTCAATAGACTTATACCTTCAATAGTAGAATTAGTAGCTCTGATACGAATAAATCTTGGTTTCGGTTTACCTCCATTTCCTCCGAATGTGTCCCAATAAAGAGCACCTTGACCATCTATTACAGAATCTAAAAAAATAAAACCAAACTATATTATCAGTAGTAATACCCCTAGGGCCTTGATAATACCGAGATAATTTTGTCATAGAGAATGCTGTAAGCGTGTTGCTTGATAATAGCCCGAGGCCGAAGGCCGAGGGCTATTATCCTTAAGCAACACGCTTGAAGGATTCTCTATGACAAAATTTTGAGGATTTATCAAGGCCCGAGGGGTATTCGATAAGATAATTTTTTACTTTGTAGATTTAAACATTTTTAAACTAGTTGTCAGTTTGACGTTTAATTAATTTTTAATCAAAAACTTGACTTGTTGAAAACACCAAACTGAAAACACCACATGTAGGGTGTTATCGCTGTAATCCATAGCTGATTGGATGAAATTTGACACATGACTCTAAATTAAGTAATTTGATTGGTTACTATAGTTAGTAAAAAATTATCACTTAAATACTTTTCTCCCTGGATAATAAAACCGCTTTACATTTAATAAAATAATTTCACAAAATATGCTAACAACATGGGACAAAGAAATAGATTTCGAAATTTAAGATATCAGAATCTATTGTCTACATATTTTTATGGGTCAACATAATCCTATTGGTCAGTTGGGCAAATGTCGGAACAGGTAAAAAAATAATACAACTCAACTAAATAATAATTATATTTATTCCAATGAAGTAGGTAAACATTTATTTGATACATATTTAATAAAATTAAAACCAGACAAAGAGTTATTCTTAAATTTTATAATTACCTACATCATAAATAAAATCCAACTGTCTTAATTTTTATATACGTCAAAAAATAATCTCAAAAATTGACCGACATTTGATACCTTTTTTTTAAATTCAGCTGCTAAACCCAAGTTTTGAACTTTACAAAACCATGCTTGGCATAAATGGAATCTGCAGCCGATTATTTTAGAAAATGGCAAGCTCAAAGTCTGCATCAATAATTTTTGATTTAAAGGTTAAACCTAAATCTACACATTTTTGAATTACTTTTGACAGCCGTCGAACATAGATATCAGTTGTTTTTCGAGGTAATAAGACAAACAATACGGGTACATAATAGCCATTTTTAAAGGCATGTACCTCAAACATTTGTTGATAAAATTTGGTACAATATTCAAAAGTTTAGGTTTGTAAAGCACGACAGCACTATAATGTTACCTTCCCCATCTAAAATGGTCAAAAAATCCCCATCTCGTGAAGTTTTAGGCTGTAAGTTAACTAACACATGGAGCACTTCGAAATACTGAATGAAACTAGAAATATTTATTCTTAATTTGTATAAACAGGTACATTAAAAGGACATTAAATGTTCTCTTCATTTCATATTTTTTGCCCAACTGAATGGTAGGATTAGGAACTACCTGGATATTTTTGCCCAACTGACATATTACGATTTTTATCGGTGCACCTGAACTGCGGACAAGGTAATCTGATCATATAATCCGACACTCGAACTGGGGACAATAAAATATTTTAACCTGTGGGTCCTATAATCCGATACTCGAACTGCGGACAACATAATATATAGAAAGAAAAAAACATGTACTAGATGAAATTTAAAATTTAATTTTATTTAATAATGATTACAATTTTAGGTTGAATATATTTTTAACACCGTGTTAATTTTTATGTAGGTGTCTGTCTGCATATTAATTAGCGACTTTAAAACAATATTGCTATTTGGGTGTGGAGAGGGACAATAGGCCCTAAATTTGGAGTGAAATAACTCGTAGTTCTCCAGGTAGATGATGTTTTAGCTGCCCATATTTTGGGAGTTGGTATCTATATTTGTACCCACTAAATAGTCACAAAACTCTTTCATCATCTGGCTTCTCAGCCATGAAATCTTCAACAAATAATGCCTCTACTTCATCAGGGATAAAAAAGGCAGCACAAATATAGGATGCAGCCTTCTTCCAATAGTTGAACTAATGTCTTTATATTCTGTGCTCAGACTAAGTTGTTACTTTGGATTTTTCCAAAATATTGTTATTCTTATTTTGATAATAAATTGCACAAATCAATAAATACAAAATTTCCGCAGTTCGTGACCGCAGTTCGAGTGCGCCCATTTTTGTAACGTTTCTGGAAACGATTTGGAAAGGACAGAGCATAATAATTGATGTTCTCATAAGAACAGTACCTAGTCACCGAGCTTCGCTCTTAATATTCAAATTTACCTTTTTAAGCAGACCAATGAGTATATAATTTAAGTATGTTTATAGCCACGAAAGGGTTGGAGAGAAGGCATACAAAAAGAGATGGATGAGAGAGGTCTTGAAGAAGACATGTGGATGAACAGAGAGGAATGGAGATTGGGAATCGCACGACGTCGACGCACGTTTTAACGCGATAGAGATAGTGATAGTATAACCTGACAAATTATTAATTCGCGAAAATCACGGAGTGGGCGACATTTACTTGACTTCACTTTCAAAACTTCGCTTTTTACCTTTATAAATTCTCGCATTTTCTAATTGAGTAGCGTTGTCTTCTGCAGCGATTGTAGAAAGTTTCTGAATACAATGTAACCTTGCTGTTCGAGGTTGAATATTAACTGCTACGTTTTCGCTTGAAACAGCGGTTGTTTTAGTTACAGGTCTACATCGAGCGTTATTTGATTTGCCAACCTGCTTTTTTTTATCTTTTTAGGGTGTCCAACCATTTTATTACAAATTATGTTTTTACCCCGCTTGAATGATTACAAAAACGGCCACAGATCAGAAACTGAAACGCACATCTCTGAGGGCAGTTGTCAAAATTTGTAGGTTATTATGGAATCTTCTATTGCATTGTAAAAAGCGGCAAATTTAAAATTGAATTCTTTCAGATTGAAACGCCAGAAATTAAATAAAGTCAAACTGTGACGTTGATATTTACAAAAATAAGTTATTTTCTTATGACAATTTTCCATCAAATTTCATCACTCCACCAACGTTTTCGCCGGCCACTGTTAGACCAACATTATATCGTGACTACGTTACTGGACGTTGCTCTGGAACACCCTCGCACAAAAATATGATATGATTTCCATCGATGATCGATGATTGACATTTAACTACTTTTGACAATGCCAAAAACTGACAAATTAAACTAATATTTATCAGGTTATATTATCTCTGTGTTGTCTGCCGTTGCTAGGAAAGATGAACTTTTCTTGTAAATATCTCGGAAGATCGAATTTCCACAGACATGAGACCTGCATTTTTTGCCGGTTTAGATTGGTATTAGTCTACCCTGAAAGTAGCATTGAATTCTGACGAGTGGATTTTGAGATCCTCCGGACACATACATACAAACAAACCTTGCTCGTTTAATAGTATTTGATTTTCACTTAGCTCAGATTTGCCCGGTCTCGTGATTTTTCAACAGATCTCGTAAAATTGCCAATGAAAGTAACCTACTCGAAATAACAAACATATACAGGGTGGCCAAATAAGAATGCGAGGTACTGTATTTGGGAAACTATCCATCGTAGAGGCTTGCGGAAAAAAAAGTTATGACTAAAACGGCCAAGAGAAAAACCTGGAAAATATTTTAATCTGAGAAAGTGATGTTTCTGTAAATTCCGCTATATTAATCTAACAAAATAATCTGAGAATAATCTGAATCTTTTTTGTTTGACAATTTTTGCTGTATCTCTAAAAATGAAGTGGTGGGGAGTATTCAAAGGTTTCAGTAAAAAACACCCTGTATATTTGAAACGGCTGAGCCGATTTTAAGAAACTTGGGCTAGTTGAAAAGAGCTATTCTTGGGCTACAAATGTTATAATATTTGAAGTTTTGTTAGTTTCACATGTCGGCGCTAGAGGGCCTTTTTCGACAGAAATGGTTAATTTTCTCAAAAAAATTAAATGCCTTGGTGTGATTTCTTTTTCATGAAAAAGTAGCTAAATGTTGCCTAAACAAGCTCGCGAAAACCGCATCTCGATATCTTGTTCCTAACCTAAAATTTAGGCGAACGAAAATTTTATACGGAAATCCCTTAAATTTTTATTTTTTAAACTAATTAATTCCTTTTATTATGTGAGTTGTGGCCTTAAAAAGGACCGTTTTAAAAAAGAAAGGTTTTAATGCCCCCGTAAATGCTCTAAATGATGACCATCACGTTCTATGGATTGCTGAAGCCTCTCATGGGTAGACAAACCTGCAGCTTCAATTTCGGCTCTCGGTATGTTACGTAATGCAAAACGAATCCGGTTTTTCATATCTCTCTGGTCGTAGGTTGAGTCTGAAAATCAAAACAAGTTAAGTCTGGTGATCGCGCAGGCCATGGAAACAGACTTCCTCTTCCAATCCATCGCTGTTGCATTAATATGCTCTCGCACAATAATGGAGAATTTTTATTTCAAATTCTTTGGAACGATGAAGCCACCTTTAAAATCTGCACAATATGCATTATTGGTCTGCAGAAAATCCGCATTGGTTGCATGAAGTTCAGCACCAAGGACTTTGGAGTTTAAATGTGTGGTGTTGCATACTGGTAGGCAGAATTATTGGGCCATATTTTTTCGAGCAATCCCTAAGCGGCAATATCTTTCTTGGCCAATAAATTACCGTTGTTGTTGGAAGATGTGCCGCTGGAAACATGTCAAAACTTGTTTATGCAGTTGCATGGTTGCCCAGCACATTATGCTATTATTGTGCGAGAGCATATAAATCCAGTATTACAACAGCGGTGGATTGGAAGAAGAGTTTCCATGGCCTGCGCGATCACCAGACTTAACTTGTCTTGATTTTAGGACTCAACCTACGACCAGAGAGATATGAAAAACCGGATTCGTAATGCATTACGTAACATACCGAGAGCCGAAATTGAAGCTGCAGGTTTGTCTACCCACGAGAGGCTTCCACAATGCATAGAGCGTGATGGTCAGCATTTAGAGCATTTACGGGGGCATTAAAAACCTTTCTTTTTTAAATCGGTCCTTTTTAGGGCCACAACTTACATAATAAAAGGAATTAATTAGTTTAAAAAATAAAAATTTAAGGGATTTCCGTATAAAATTTTCTTTGGCCTAAATTTTAGGTTAGGAACAAGATATCGAGATGCGGTTTTTCATGAAAAAGAAATCATACCAAGGCATTTAATTTTTTTGAGAAAAAAGCCCTCTAGCGGCACATGTGAAACTAACAAAACTTCAAGCATTATAACATTTGTAGCCCAAAAATAGCTCTTTTCAACTAACCCAAGTTCGTTAAAATCGGCTCAGCCGTTTCGAATATACAGGGTGTTTTTTACTGAAACCTTTGAATATTCCCCACCACTTTATTTTTAGAGATACAGCAAAAATTGTTAAACAAAAAAGGTTCAAATTATCCTCTACTTTAAAGATCAGGTATTTTTTTGTTAGGTTAATATAGCGGAATTCACAGAAACATCACTTTCTTAGATTCAATATTGCAGTTACGCCCCCTAGCAGACATTTCAGAAACTTAAAAATATTTTCCAGGTTTTTCTCTTGGCCATTTTAGTCATAACTTTTTTTTCCGCAAGTCTCTACGATGGATAGTTTCCCAGATACAGTACCTCGCATTCTTATTTGGCCACCCTGTACATCGCTACCGGGGTAACCTGGTATTATCGATTTTTTTATCCAGTTATATTTTCCCTTCCTACGTCATAGGCTAAATATCTGGTAGCAAACTACGATTTTTGTATTAGTATATGGCATTTTTTAGATATGAGTGGAATTGTCAATAGTAAAAATACAAAACTTTTTTTATCGGTTAAATTTCTCTTTATATCGAAACATTAATAATGATAAACCGCGGGACCTTCGATCGAAGGAAAAATGTTGAGACAAAAAGAAATTTATCCATAAAAGAAAAGTTCGCGTGTTTTTTGATAAAATAAACTAATGACAGAATATAAAAATAAAAACAAAAACTTTATTTTTATTAAAAAATTAATAATTAACAGAACAATTAATTAAAAACACAATTATTATAGATTGGTTGGATTGGTGTACTTATTTTAATATTTTCTTCTTGGGTTTCTATAAATGTCGTATTTTCATTTTGATATGAATCTGAGTCTCTTAAATTACTAACAATTTTTTCTTGATGTTCAGGATCTATTTGGAGGTATGGTTTAATTGATTGTGATTATGAGTGCCCTGTTATTTTTATTAGTTGTTGATTGCTTACTCTTGCTTTGGCTAGCTGGGATACTGTACTAGAGTATGATTTGTAATTTTATTATGTCTAGTCTAATTTTTGCGGCCGAAATTTTGGTCCATTTGTTAATTTGAAACATTTTCAAAACGATAATAATCACTAACAATGTATTAAAATTCAAAAATTTGACTATTTGACTATTCTTTGACATTTTTTGCAGTTTTGAAGAGAAGTTTTTGTCCGATTATTTTTTTCATCTGTCAAAATAGTCAGATTTTATTATTAAAGGAGCTTGCCATTCTTATACCGGTTTCGGCATTATTGTGCCTCGTCAGTAAGAAGTAGACTAGCTCGAATTTCTATCTCTAAAGAAATTTTGAAGATCGCTTTGAACCCACCAACTCTTAGTACAAACGGTCTTTGTTCTTGGGAACGTCTGGACTTTCGTAATTCAATACCTGGGGGGGCATATAGCCCAAGGAGTAGTTGTTGAAGTCCAGACGCTGGTGCAGTGTAGGACATTTAATGTCTTTGTTCTTGGGAACAAGTGTGATTTATTTCACAACCTTAGGTAGTTTTGGTACGTCCATGGTCCTTTTGTGGTATTTTTATGGTTCAAAAAATTCCACCGTCGTTAAAAATAACCTGAAAACCCAGGTACCGACCCTGCTTTTTCGTT
The DNA here is from genome assembly GCA_949320105.2 of Crepidodera aurea. Taxonomy (NCBI): domain Eukaryota; kingdom Metazoa; phylum Arthropoda; class Insecta; order Coleoptera; family Chrysomelidae; genus Crepidodera; species Crepidodera aurea. The sequence goes on from OX439475.1 coordinate 29,434,306, forward strand.
CAGGATGTTGAGAACTACCTTTTCCACCAAAAATTAGGCCTCCCGAGAGAAACCACTTTTTCATATTAAAAGTGCGGGGTCCTTTAGGCGTGCACACATTCAAGGTATCCTGAGTTCATATCCGTTGTCCGTTAGTCTCTATCGGTTCTGGAAGCTGAGTTATAAATGCGTACAGACAGAAGCGTTCCATAAGACTTTTCCAATCTTTAGGCTTTAGAAGTCCAAAAATTACACAAAATAATATATCCTAGAAGGTATTACCTATATTACAAAACATTTTTACAAAAATATGTTACATATTAATAGTTTGGTAGCATAACGGATACATTTTATAAAATCTATTGTTTATTTTTTTTGTTTGAAACATAACCACTCGATTTTGCAAATTTTTTTCATTTATTTTTGACTTCTTTGTTATGATATGGTATGTATAGACTTTGTATTTTAACATGTGTACCTGTTTGAAATTCTATTAATTTTCCAATAAAAATATATAGAGGGGTGTGCACTGTAAAACGAGGAATTAAACCTTGAGTGAAAAGATTCACATGCGTTAGTAGTTCTACGTGTAGAAGATCTTTCTTCACCCTAATTACTAGGCGAAAATGTAGCGTTGTTTGACATTAAATCAAAGACAAAGCAGTCATTTACTTGTATGTCTGATCCATTGCCCTACTTGAGAATCATTATTTTTATAGTCTGATACCAAGCCTAAGGATTGATTTTTCTTAAACCACGCCTTAATAAAAAAGTTTCCCATATGGTATGTACTTTGGGGATGACACTGTATATAATTCAAACTTTGTCTTCTCGAAGTTGTAGGGTAGCTTCTCTGAATAATAATAATAGATCATCACGGCCCAGGTGATTTTAACCACTTCAGAGGTACAATGGAATATTACCGATAGGAGTTGGATTCAAAGCTTATCTTTTAAACTAGCGCGTAAGCAAACTACAATATTGCATGAATGGTGAATATTTTACGCGATTTCTTATTACATGAACCTCTTCTTAAGTTACTATTTTCTCTATATTACGCAATTTAAACTAATAAGGAAAAAATAGAAAAGGATATACCTGGTGCTCCCGTAACTTTAAGATGATCTCCTTGAATTCTTATCAACGGCCCGTACCATTCGGCATATTCAAATGTGGTTTTTCCTTGAAATACCAATTTTGTACCAGGTAACAATAACAGTTCCAAACTTTTCTTCGCAGGTACTGTAATATTGGATACAACAATATTATCACATGATTGTGTTACCAGTTTTACTTGAGAAAACTCGGTAATAGTGCAATTTATGGTTTGGGAAGAAGAAATTTTTCCCACCGTAACTAAAATCACTAATAAAATAAAAATATTTGAGGTCATTGTTAGAACACTGTTCTTAAATCGCGTGTCACATAAATGGCAATAAATGATTAGTAGTACTTGTAAATGTTTTTGTTCTAAATCCTTGATAATGAAACACGTATTTTATCTTTAATTATTGGTACTCAAATTTTTCGAAGTATTATCTAATAATTAAATAAATAGTTCATAAAGAAAACCATTGAATTTAAAAATAGGCATACAATTTTTCGTAAATTTTTTTCAGACCACTTATTAGGTAGAGTTTATAATTTGTGGTATACTGATATTTCTATCAAGAACTTGAGTACTATCTTGATTTGGGTTGTGTCGCTTAGGATGTCTTTTAGATTGTGGCATTTAGTGAGGATATGATTAATTGTTGGGGCTATTGTCCACGTAGACCGCACGGTACCGTCATTTTACGATTGCTTGCATTTTACGTATAAACAAGAGAAACTGTGTCCATGGTGCAGCAACGTCGTATCTGCCTTTCGTCATGCAGGTCGTGTCGCAGCATGTTAGTAGTCAAGCGGATTGCAAGACGCAAACACTTATTTTACGAAATGGCCAATTTTGTTCACATTATTGAACAGTATCCTTGCCTATACAATAACAAATTACCGGAATACTCAAGGAAAGATATTACGGACAGAGCTTGGAGTGAAGTTGCGCAAAAAACAAACACATCTGGTCAGTAATAATAGGTATTTATTTATTCAATTACACAGTAATTCAACTGCCAAGACAGTGGCACAGTCAGGTTTCAAAAAATAATTTGACAAATAGTTACGAAAACCATTTGGTGTGTCTACAAAAGTCATATTAGTGATCAAAATCGGTTTTTCTCTTTATGTTGCCGATTCACAGAGTGTACTGTACTGTACTCCTTCACGTTTGCGGATGTAGTTATGCAAAATACATATGCATTTTACTATAGAAATTATCGTAGCATATTTGCGACATGTAATAGGTTTCAAACAACTTGAAAATTTTGTGACATCATTCCGAAAACACATTCAATTGTTTTTCGTCCAAGTCTCAATCTGTAATTAAATATTCTTTTAACGTTATCTAAGTTTCTCACTGGATATGGTCTCATTAAATATTTTTTCAAAGGAAACGCATCATCCCCAACAAAGTAATATGAAAATATATTTATAGTATCTCCATCATTTGGTAAAGGTGATCCTGAATTAGGAATATTTAAACCATCTGTTTCTAACCACTTTCCAAAATCCGATGCCAGAAAGACATCACCGTCACTATTTTTTCCAGCAAATCCACATTCTATATCCGTAAAATAACCGCCCGCATTACAACATCCCAACAAAATAATAGAATTGTTTATAGTTATAATTAGCAGATCCTGTATTGGAATACTTTTGAATCCTTATGTGTTTGCCGTCAATAGATCCTAAACAATTTGGGAGGTTCCAAAGTTCGCTGTATCTGGTTGCAAAAGCCTTCCATTCATCTGTAGTTGGCACAGGCATGTAGGTGTCTCTAAGTGATACCCATATAACTTCTGTTGTTTCTGCTACAACTCGAGATATAGTGCATTCTCCTCGAGCAAATCCAGTTGATAGGTATTTAAAAAAAGCCGTATAAAATTATAATATGCATGTTTCTTTGCAGTGGCTGATTCAAGAAATGGATTTGTCCGCAGCTTAAAACCAACCCCTAGTGGTTTATCCACAAAGAAAAAAATTATACTATCAACACGAAGAATTACAGTTTGTTCTCCCTTTTGTCAAAGCAATTGTTCACACTGATGAACCGGGGAATATATCTACGCATTCAGAGGAGGTCACTGAAAATATAGAATCAAATTCTACAACTGACGAAGTATTAAGTGCCGGTACAAGTAAGGATACATTTGAAACGTCATCTTCCGGATCCGTTGAATCCAACGCTTTTAAAACACCAAAACTAAGAAAAGTTACCGACGAAGCCGATAAAGCGTTTATCGACTGATTAAAAAAAAGAAGTAAATAATGACAGTTCTAGAAAAATGTTTCTACTAAGTTTGTTACCAGATGTAGACAAATTTTCTGAGAAGCAAATGAGAAAGTTTACAATTAAGGTGCTATTATTACAGATAGGCATAACTTCTTTGTGGGGTGTTTTTTTCGGGTCTTGGTATAACAGAGGAATTGCTTTTATGTCTTGTGCTGTAATTATGGTTTATGGCTATCAATGTACTTCTATGAGCATGCTGCCACAAATTTTCTGAGGAGCAAATGAGAAAGTTTATAATTAAGGTGCTATTATTACAGATAGGCATAACTTCTTTGTGGGGTGTTTTTTTCGGGTCTTGGTATAACAGAGGAATTGCTTTTATGTCTTGTGCTGTAGTTATGGTTTATGGCTATCAATGTACTTCTATGAGCATGCTGCCACAAATTTTCTGAGGAGCAAATGAGAAAGTTTATAATTAAGGTGCTATTATTACAGATAGGCATAACTTCTTTGTGGGCTGTTTTTTTCGGGTCTTGGTATAACAGAGGAATTGCTTTTATGTCTTGTGCTGTAGTTATGGTTTATGGCTATCAATGTACTTCTATGAGCATGCTGCCACAAATTTTCTGAGGAGCAAATGAGAAAGTTTATAATTAAGGTGCTATTATTACAGATAGGCATAACTTCTTTGTGGGGTGTTTTTTTCGGGTCTTGGTATAACAGAGGAATTGCTTTTATGTCTTGTGCTGTAGTTATGGTTTATGGCTATCAATGTACTTCTATGAGCATGCTGCCACAAATTTTCTGAGGAGCAAATGAGAAAGTTTATAATTAAGGTGCTATTATTACAGATAGGCATAACTTCTTTGTGGGGTGTTTTTTTCGGGTCTTGGTATAACAGAGGAATTGCTTTTATGTCTTGTGCTGTAGTTATGGTTTATGGCTATCAATGTACTTCTATGAGCATGCTGCCACAAATTTTCTGAGGAGCAAATGAGAAAGTTTATAATTAAGGTGCTATTATTACAGATAGGCATAACTTCTTTGTGGGGTGTTTTTTTCGGGTCTTGGTATAACAGAGGAATTGCTTTTATGTCTTGTGCTGTAGTTATGGTTTATGGCTATCAATGTACTTCTATGAGCATGCTGCCACAAATTTTCTGAGAAGCAAATGAGAAAGTTTACAATTAAGGTGCTATTATTACAGATAGGCATAACTTCTTTGTGGGGTGTTTTTTTCGGGTCTTGGTATAACAGAGGAATTGCTTTTATGTCTTGTGCTGTAGTTATGGTTTATGGCTATCAATGTACTTCTATGAGCACGCTGCCGCATTACAGTTGAGAAGAAATATAATTGCCGAACATGAACAATGAAACTCTACGTATACTTTATTATGCGACCTTTCATAGTATAGCTACCTATGGCATTATTGCATGGGCAGGAGCATTTAATAACAATTTGCAGCTTCTCCAAAGGCTACAAAACAGATTATTAAAAATTGTAAATAGGAATCATACTTTAGATAATAGAATCCCAAAAAGCCATAAAACAGTTAGTAACATGATTAGTTACACTAATGCTATTAAAACGTTTAAGAGAATTAAAAACTATACCAAAAAATATAAATAGAAAACATAACCTAAAAAAATGGGTCAGATCGAATTTGTGAATATAAAAAATAATGATAAATTCAAATCAAATTAATATATAAATTAGGTTTTTATAAAAGTTAAGAGATAAGTGAATAATTCTACAAAATTAATAATAAGTTTAAATTCAATTAATATATAATTGTTTGGAATAAAGTTAGGTGGTAAATTTATACTATTGTCTTTCTGTTATTACCAATCACATATGTAGAAAACTCTTACTTTATTTATTTGTAAATGTAAATAAGTGTAAAATTAGTTTTTTAATTCATACTTTGTAAAATAGTCTCAAGTTAAGGCCAGCTTGCAGGTAACACGTTTACTTTTGTAGGAATTGTTTGTAATTACTTTTCTGGTCAATAAATAAATAAATAAAGAAAAAGAAATGGCTATCGGTGAGTAATTCTTTTAAAAATTATTTTGGTCAAACTTGGGATTTAGTTTATTTAGTAGATTTTGAAAATTATTCAAGCTTTATTACAATAATGTATTTAAATATATGTTTAATTTTCCAATACACTTATTTAAGTGTTAAATTGTAATATCAATATCTGATAATATTTTTTTAACAAAGGCGACAAGATATGTAAATAAGAAAAGGTGGCCATGTATGTAAATCTTGATAAAATGTAATTAAATATGTATTGAGACATTCCAAAAATTTTGTTATAAATGTTTAGCACCAAGTAAAAATTTTGACAAAATTTCAGATAATCATTCATAACTTTTTCCAAAAAAGTGAGATCATTCATCGCGATTTTTTATGAAATTTTATGTCTACAGTGGGGGTACTGGAGGCCACAGTTATTATGATTACGTTGGACTTCTGGGAGACCTGCACTTATTTAGCAAGAAGCTGAGAGCCAGGACCGCACGCGCTTAATTTCGCTTATCTCAATTGGTAAACTAAGTAAAACAGTTTATTAACCTCCTAATTTAATAAATTAAATTCCAAACACACGTAAGGTCAATCAGTTAAAAGATAAAATACGCAATTTGCATTGGGGACTACAATCTAATCAATGAGATCAATAAGCAATTTTGCTCTATCCTAACTTATCTAAGGTTGAAAAATTCTTAAAACTAAGGTCCTATTTCCTAGTGTACCTTAGTAGTCCAATAAACGAAGGTGCCGACCCGGGCATTAGATCATTAGATAAAATATTAGGGTATCGAAAAAAATCATACTTTTGTAGGTAATGAACTGCTCTTCATTTTTTGTCTAAACAAAAATGCTAAGGGTCATATTTCGGCAGATATCGTCGAAAAACGGATTTTCGGGAACTCTAGAGCCATTTTCCCACCCTTCCACAAATTTTTGGAGGTAAATGTACCTATGATACCTGCAAATTAAAAAAAAAAGTTGACGGACAGACTTGATGCCCAGGTTTGGGGTTTTTCTGGAGCGAATTTACTAGACTATCGGGTCTGACCTACCTGTAACGTGTAGCAGAAAAGCGACTCAATACTCTGCCTTTAACTAACACTGTCACTGAACTAATTCAAAAAGCCTGATCCTCTTGATTCTTCTCTAGATTGGTGTTATCGAGGAGCGGGATAACCTCAACGTTCCCATATTGGAGCAACCTTTGTTCATGGTTCCTGGCTGATGTGAAATAAGTTCAAATCATAGCTCCCAAGAATTACGACATTAGAAAATGTCACACACCTTTTGTTATTATTGTGAAGGTGGCGTTGGGCTCTCCTACACTTACTTTTACTTACTTCGACTCAACCAGTTGTTTTAAGTATCTGGTGGGTCCAAAGCAGTCTTGAGGCATCGTTTAGAGATACGATTGTCGAGCTGGTCTACTTCTTACTGATGAGCATAGTAATGCCGAAACCGGTCTAAGAATGACAGACTCCTTTAGTAACAAAATCAAAGTTGTTGGGTTAAGTCCAGAAACGATTCGGGTTCCAACCGCGTTTGGACTCCTGTAATTCAATACCTGTTATTGTACAACCATAAGCGGATAGATTTAGTCGAGGATCACACAAAATTAAGGAACTCTTTAAAATAAGCAAATGAGTAAGGAATTTAATTTATCAGATTCGACATCCTAAGACCGGTTTCTGCCTTTCGGCTTCGTCAGTTAGGCTTTTCGAATCCAATAAATAAAATTCCAAACTCGTACAAGTCAATAGCTATATCCGCTATAAGATAAATTTTTTTGATGTGCTACCATCTATGATTAGAAGAGAGTATTGACAAATTTTAAAGCAAAAAATTCCCGATGTATTGGGGTTGCATACACAATTTGCATTGTGTGTTGCAAAGCTTTTATTTGACTGATTTTAGTCAAAATGTCACTTCTTTCGTATCCCTTTCAGAGATTAATACAAAGTTAGCAAATGAGTAAGGAATTTAATTTATCAGATTCGACATCCTAAGACCGGTTACTGCCTTTCGGCTTGTCAGTTAGGCTTTTCGAATCCAATAAATAAAATTCCAAACTCGTATAGGTCAATAGCTATATCCGCTATAAGATAAAATTTTTAGATGTGCTATAATTTTCTTTCGCTTACAAAAAATACATAAACAAGAAGAAAATCCCCGTAGAAACATAAATTATGTACCAGGTGTTTTTTGTCTATTTTTTATTTTTTGTTCAATCAAAACAATATTCTAATGTTAGTAACGATGCGGGTATAAAGGTTAGTAAGTATAAAGATGAACAAATAAACAATTACGAGTATAAAAAAATGCCATAGATTAATTGGATAATACAAAAACACTTAAGCGATTATATAACATTACAATTTTTTTTATTTATTGCTTTCACTCTATCGAGTGGCCCAATAAAAAAAGATTTCGGACATATCTCAGGAACTGTTTACAGCTTTAGGGAAAAAATTGATAATAATAAAAACCTGGAAATTGTTTTTGTCTAATTTATACAAAATTTGCCACGTTACGGTTTTCTAAAAATATGAAAATTGTACTTACAGAAAACTCCACGTCATATAAAAGGGAAGGAAGGGAAACTAATTTGAACAAACGCTTTTAAGTCCGGTTATGCTTAAGAATTGTAGTTTCGGTCGAAAATATTGAATGGAAATATGAAGTTTTCACTACGGCTTGAAAGGTATCGGTATATTTTTAAATAACGATTACTTGGTTCCTCTAAATGGAAATTTAACAATTTCGAGCTCGTTAGAGCTGACTTTCCTTGGCTCTAGTTTTATTACTGTTATTGTCACCGGTAGAGAGTGTGAACGAAATTTATATAAATTAATTTCGCGAATTCAATGTAATACTTCGCTTTTCTGATTGATTCTCTTACCTAATTTATAACATTCTAATAGATGAAAGTTGATTGTATTCATATTCCCCCAAGAGAAGCAATAGGTGAAAAAATCTTAGCAAAAAATATATAGGGTGTGTCACGTAGTTGGCCCATTAGCCATATATATTTGAAATTTGAAAATTAGGTTAGGGGGATTTGCCCAGTATGCTCTATTCAATGAAAATATTTTCAACTTCCGGCTATACAGGAAGTAGACATCAACTTTGGTATTTCAAATGACATGTACCATTTTTCTTTTTCTTTTTGGATTCAGCATCAGAACAAAAATTATCAACATACTACAGGTCTAAGATTAACAGTTTCCGAGATTTTTATAAAAATTTTTGAAAAACACTGATTTACGTTAATTTCCGTATCTGGCTTAGTTGTTAATTTATTTCAAATTTTATACAGAGATTGTGAAAATATCCTTCTAGCATACGGTGATATTTTATACAGGGTATCTAGAATGAAGCGTCCAATGTCTATATTTTCAATAAGTCGATAATTTCAAATGAAACACCCTGTATATCATTAGTTTTTTTATTATATTTCGATCTGTATTAGCATTCCCTATACTAAAGTTACGTATTTCTGAGTTATTGCTAGATTTATTATAATTTGGAGATATTTTACATAAATTGGTGGGTAATAAATAGTATGCCATGAAAATTGAAAATGACAGTTGTAATAAACAAACGACTGGACAATTGATTATTTTATTTTCTAACTTCGTTCAATTTGCAAGTGAAAATGGCTCTTCAAAGTCAAAACAACGGTACGAAATAATATAATAATAATAACGTTTATTTAAAGGATTCAAATTAAAATACATACTATTAATATTTGAAAAATAAAAAATAAACGTTGATACCTCGCTGAGGCATTTTAATGTAAATATAAAAAAGGAAAAATGAAGTAAATTGACAAATACAAACAAGTTTTTATGAATTATTTAAATATATAAAAATATGAAACAAGATGACAATGACAAGTTATTATGAAACATTTAAATGTATAAGTAATATTAAATAAAGTTACAATGACAGAAAGTGAAACCAACATTATCTGGGTTAGGAAATGACATAATTTGGGCATACTAGTTATAGACATATTCGGTAGTTAAAGTCATAATCAGGAAATAAGTATTTATGTTTGGAGTTCAGTTTTCAGATTTGGTTTAAAATATTAAATCTTCTAAATAGTAAATTATTTTAGGTACCTTAAATCAATTAAATTGTTAAAAATATATCTGTTATTACTCGCTATCCAGGTTTTTATAAAATATTTGTAATGTATTGAAAAGTCCTACGGTCTTAGAGATCATTGAAGGTATTACCTCTAGTAGGGTAATTATGTTGTAGAAAAGTTATGTGAATGTTTCTTTTAAATATGTTTATTAGAATGTTTTGGCAGTATAACTGTCTCATATCAAAAAAAGTACTTTCAGTGAATAATTCGTCGCTCGGGTAAGTTACTGGTTTTTTAAAAATACGTTTGATTATCCATTTTTGTACATTATTCAACTGCTTTAAATGGCAGTCTGCCACACCTCCCGAACCAATAATTCCATAAGTAAGGTGAAACGGAACTAAAGATAAATATAACATTTTCAAATGGTTTTCATTTAAAAAGTCGCGTAAGTATTTGAATTTATGTAGTAACCCTCTAAGTTTATTCTTAATACTTTTAACTTGTAGGTCCCATTTCAAATGTCTGTCTAGAGTGATACCCCAATACTTAATTGATGACGCTTCAGGAATTTGAGTGTTATCATCTACATATATTGGACCAAAATTCGGTAGATTATTTACATAAGAGGTGAATGGTAAACATTTCGTTTTCTCTATATTTAATGTTAGTTTTAATATCGTCTTCAATTCCTATTTTCAACATTTGCCAGTTTTTTGACTTGTAAGTTATGACAGTATCATCTGCGAAACTTATTATGTCTCCATTTGTTTTTAATGTCACTAGGCTATTGATGTACAGGGTAAATAGGAGAGGTCCCTGTACAGTCCTTTGTGGAACGCCATATGTAACTGTTTTTGGATCACTTAATACTCCATTGATATTCACGTATTGCGTCCGATTTTTTAGGTAGCTTTCTAATATATTATATATTTTTCCACGCAGTCCATAAAATTTAATTTTCTCTAGTAAACGCTTGTGACAAACCGTATCAAGGATTTAGAGAGGTAGACAAAGATGCAAATTACAGGTGTTTTTGTATCTAAATCATTATATAGCTTGGATGTTAGAGCATGTATTGCATCTCCCGTCGACTTTTTCTCTCTAAACCCATATTGATTGTCACTTGTAACTTGAAATTTATTTAGAAATTTGGTTATTTTTACTTTAAGGATTTTTTCATAGATTTTTGAAAAAATTGACAATAGCGATATAGGTCTATAATTTTGGGTCAACGTTTTGTCGCCTGTTTTATAAAGGGGTTTAATAATCCAAATTTTTAGGCATTCTGGAAAGCATTCGTCATTAAAACTTTTATTTATTTGAAAAGTTAGGGGTTTTAATTTAATTTCAGTTCTTATTTCCTTAATTGTTTCAACTCTGATGTTGTCCCAACATGGTGCTTTCTTCAGTTGTATGATTTAGATACATAGTGCTATCGAGCATGAAAAGTACTATGAATTGTTTAACAATTGGAAATAATATATAATAAATAATTTCGTACATTTTTACCACTTAAGTTTCTTATTAAATTCTGTCTGTATTTATAAAATTAAAGATTGTTGTTATATTTTCTTATTTTTTGTTTTTTCGGTAGGTGAAAAACAGTTGTGTGTTGTATATGCAGAAAACGCTTTAGCAACCCTTGCGACATAATATACTACAGTTTCAATTATTCTGCAACATAAGTTTTACAACTGTAATTTGTTGTCGAAGCCGATTTTGTCGAAAAAACTGTATGTACGAGTTTTTTTGGTGCAATTCCTGTTCATTGTCAAAGATTTCTCAACCATGACATTTTTTTAAGTTCGACCATTCTTTAATTTCAATTAATTCGTTTGTTCAACTCTCCAAGTGAATAATTTACTTTGAACTAAATACTTATTTTAAAACAGTTTTAATATTTACTAGTTTACTGCATGGTTTGTTGACAGACTATTCAAAATTAATACCTTATTTAAGAAAGTAAATAAAAAAACGCTCTTAACCCTGTCTTTTACTTTATGTTCCATTAAGTTTTAGAGAATCTGCATTTGCGTTTTCTTTATTTTAAAAGGAGGATTTTACTCAAATAAAAATGTAGAAATAGAACTAAAATGTTGACAGATCTTTTATCAGTATTTTTGAGAAATTAGAAACCAAAGTTTGGGTCTTATATACAGCATATTTTAGGAAATATTGTCTTATTAGAAACTCATCATAAAATCTATCGTAAAATGGGCTCCATTTGAAGAAAGTTTTCTGATTTATTTCGTAAAATTTCAAATTTGTCGCCTGTCCCGTTTTCGAAAAATTGAGATATAAATGATGATAAATCAGTGTTTTTGAAAATAATGTCATTACTACACGATGAAGTGCGGCAACGTCGTATACAATCCTCGTCTGAGGTTAGAAGTCAAGTATTTTTATAATGGGCGGAAAGCAAATAAAATAATCTTTTAATATTTTTTCAGTTTGTTTTAATCGCAGGTTAAATTACTGTTGTCACAATTTTTCCGTTGCATCAAAATTTTTAACACTAATGGGATTTTACACTTTACACTTGTTTATATTTTTCATGTATCCAACATCTACTATTTGCGATGTTGAAATATTAAAATTTCAATTTTATTTGAAAACTGAAAATAATTCACAGCATATACATATGAAATAGTTAGTTAATTGGTGCAAGGTCACCAGTGAGAATTTTGCCAGTCCAAGACTGGCTTTTTTGTGCTCTTATTGATTCTCCATTCTTTTTTATCGGACTTAGAGCCCTGATCCATGAACAGGAGTTCGTCGAACGTTCAGGCAGCGAACGGACAAACAGCTGCCAGAAGGAGTTCATTGTCTTTAAATACTGCCAGCGGCAGTGCTACACATCGGGGGGATTCGACCACCCAGCGAGCGAGGGTGGCCAGTGTTACGTTTGCACCCCCTCCCCCCCCCCCCGAACCGAGAAACGTCGATAGTGGACTTAAATGCAGTAAGTGTAAAAAGTCATATCAAACAAAGAGCGGTCCCGCTAAACATGTTAAGACCTGCGGGATGCGTGAAAGAGACTCCTGCCAATAATGTCGCGCGTCCTTCGATACATATACAGGTCTGCGCCTTCACGAAATCGGGGCGCACAAGCACGAGAAGGCGTTAAAAACAAATAGAGAGGCCGGTAGACCTGCGATAGAATTTCTGCAGGTCATGGCATCCCGGGAAGCTCGTCTGCCCCCCGGGAGCCATGTCCTGGTGGAATTATCGAAGGCTACCGGCCTAACCAAGGACCAAATCAGACACAGACGAGCGAAAGAAGAATATAAAGAAATCCTAAGGAGGGAAAGAAAGACCCTCAAGAATTCTTCCCCTCCCACCTTACGAGTGAACACAACTGCTACCAGCTCTGTGTCTGATGCGACACTATCTTCCGCCACCCTCCCCGTTCTTGTAGACGAAGCGAGACCGCCCTGCGCATCCCAGAAAGGCGCATCGAGTGCAGACCACCAGTCGGGGAGATAGTAGATAGTAGAATATAACATGTACAAAAATGCACGAAACCGTAATAATATTGAATGTAATATGATCATTTTAAAAAATTATCACATATTATGGGTGCTTGTGGAGTCCGTGTTCCGTAGTAGAATCTTCTATTTTCTAAAGATGTTGGGGCTTTTGAAATTAAGTAAGAAGACGACATAATATCGCAATTCTGCAGAGCAGGACTGAGAGCGTGCAAACGGCCTGGGGGCACAAAATGTGAAATTTTCCATTTAAAATAAAGTCTTTCTTGACTACAATCGCTATATTTCAGAGTGGCGTATGTACCATTTGAACAACGTTGGGTGAACAAAATCCCTGAAAATGATACGTGACGTGAAATGCGACTCGGTGCACCTATGAACATAAACGGTAATTCCATCCTAATCAGTTGCTACTCCGAAAGAAATTGAAAGTAAGTAGGTATCAAGGGATCTAGTGACAGAAGATGGTCCATACTTCACTAACATATCTGAAAATTGTGATAGATGTTCTTGAAGAAATATCCAGTGGCAGTAATTGGAATAGAGATACCTCAGAAGGTGTTAAACTTTTGCTGAAGCCCTTGAAGCAATTTACTTTTATTGCTTTTCTGTTGTTTTGGAATGAAGCTCTTCAGAAGATTAACAAATTTAATTTGGCACTACAGAACCAAAGATTAGATGTTGGGGATAGTACAAGGATGAAATTCATAATTATTGATATGATTCCTACGACTTTCTATATCTAAACGATTAATATTGAACCAAATTTTGGAGAGGAAAGGAAACGTAAAATTAAAAAAATGTCAGGAGAAGAAGCTAATAATGAGACGTTCAGAAAAGTCTATTGAAAAAGGAACCTCATTGGACTCTATATCAGTGCAACTTGGAAAAGGATTTAAAGCGCTGTCAGAAGTTTCTGAAGATTTCAATTTTTTAAGAGGAATATCTATGAAAGAGTCTTTACTTGATAAATTGAAGAAGAAAGCTCTGTATTTTGCATTGAAGTATAGAATTGGAGAGCTTCAAATTTCAAGCATGGACATTTTTTACTGACTTGGACAAAATGAATGCTCTTGAGATTCTTATGAATTGTCGCTTCAAACAACATATCCAACTCTCGACACAGCTCTCAGGATATTCTTAACACTGTCAGTAACCACAGCAACATATGAACGTTCTTTCAGTAAATTGAAATTAGTGAAAACTTACTTAAAATCCTCGATTGGACAAGAGAGGCTAGTCAACTTGGGATTAATATCAATAGACAGAAACCGATTTGGAAGCGGTTTAGAATTTTATGATGTTTTCGCAGAAACCAAAGCAAGAAGAGTTTTAGTCATTTTGTAAATTATGAATATTATAAAATTAATGTAATGTAATTGCTCCCGTGCGAGTGGCCATAGTTGCCGAGCACGTTACTTCCTTGTGAAAAAATACATTATGGAAAACTTTGTAAGTTTGAGTGAACGTGGAAAACCAGTTATAATACTTAGTAGAATCTGTGAAATTTACCAAACACAAAGAATTAAAAAGTGATGAAATATGTTGGCGCTGGCAATGTTTAAATCGGTTTATACTGTGGGCTCAGAAAATAGATAGATAGATAGATAGATATTTATTTGGCTACGTTACAAAATAACATCTGTTTGTAGCAGGTCATAATCGTGATACATTTTAAATGTAAAGTATTAAGTATGTAATGTAAAAAATATACATATAAAAAAAACACTGACACACAAGAGGTGAGTATATTCATGTTAAAGAATGCAAGGATATGGATTCAGAGTGTTCGAGATATTCATTTACAGAGTAGAAGCAAAATCTCAATAAATATTTTTTTAAGTTAGTTTTAAATAGATTTAAACTAAGAGATTTAAAGTGATCAGACAAGACATTATATATGTTATAGTCAATAGAATTTTTTTGTAATTTACTTAGACGATATCGAACTGTTCTGACATTATTTGCTCCCCTTGTATTATAATTGTGTAAATCAGACTGCTTAACTAAATCATCGATTTTTTTATGTAGTTTAATAAGAACGTTATATATCCACAAAGTTGGTAGATGCATTATTTTATATTTAATAAATAAAGGTTTACATGACTCTAAATAGCTAACATTAGCAATAATTCTAATCGCCTTTTTCTGCAACCGAAAGATTTTAATTGCACCAGTAGAAATCCCTCAAAGAATGACACCATAATTTAAAAACGAGTGGAAAAAAGAAAAATAAGTTGTTTTTAGAGTACTTCTATTTGCAATGTTTTTCAACTGTTTAAGTAAAAAGACGGTACTAAATAGTTTGTTTTTTAAGTGATCGATATGACTGCCCCAAGTTAATTTATTATCAATTGTTAAACCTAACAATTTTACCGTAGTTGAGTTTTTAAATGAATCTAAGGAATTTTGATGATAAACATAAGCTTTGAATTTTATCACCGTTGAATTTTAGTCTATTTGCTAAAAACCATGTTTTTGAACTTTCTTCAATGTTCTTTGATGTAACTTCTAGAATTTCATACTCTTTCTCAGAAAAAATAAAGGTGGTATCGTCCGCAAACAACACGGACTTATATGATAACATATGATTGGGTCATTTACGTATATGATAAAAAGTAAAGGCCCAAGGACTGATCCTTCAGGAACCCCGTGTTTAATTTTTCTAAAATCTGATAGCAAGTTGTTATAACTAACTGCTTGGTACCTGTCTATGTTAAAATATGTTTAAGTAAATTAAATAGATATACTGTGGCTAGAATATTTTAAATGCAAATATCTGGAAATGAGCTGAATTTATGCTATTAAAACAAGTATACCTTTTTTGTTCAAATTTACAGGGTGTATCATAAAGACTTGAAAAAAATTCAAAAAAGGCCAGGAATAACAAAAAATAGATACTATCCAGTAGAGTGTAGGTGGCGCCCTCTTTATCTAATCTCAAAATTGATAACGCTTATGATTTACTAACTTAAAAATATAACTATACCAAATTTCAAGTCAATATATTAAATAATAAAGAAATTATTGCAAAAATACGAAAAATAAATTTTATCTTCAACACCCTGTATCTTAGTAGTAGATAACATTATTTAGTAAAATATTAACATTTCATGTCCTGAACCAATGATTAAAATATTGACCATTCCTTATGATACACCCTGTATATTGATGAAAAGGTCAGAATGTGATCTTTTATTTAGTACAATTCCTAACCACAAAAAAAATTTAGCACGAAAAGAAAATAATCCTCAAAAAAAAATGTCGATTTTTCATAGGGGTGAGAATTTTCTCAATTTTCCGGAAAACCAAAAAATATGAAAAAAAAAAAAGAAAAATGCCATCGATAAGAGGACAAGCTAAGCTTTCTAATAATGTGCGTTGAAAACCGATATGGTCCTTGATTATCTATTAATTCCCGATAGACCCGAGCATTTTCGAAAACTACGGAAATACAAAAAAAACGCATTAAAAAAACATGTTGTTTATAAAAATACACAAAAATAATTTATTGAATTGAAATATATTCGGTGAACTTAGTCTTGATAAAAAAAACTATTAATAAATTTATAGGAGGGTCAAAATATCGAGCAAAAACAAACTTTGGCCCGGTTTTTCAATAATTCAGAGAAATAGATAAAAGGAAAAAGTAACACGATATTATAGCTACAGTTTCCTTCTTTCATCTGAACTTTGAATCATGAACAAATATTAATTTTTACATGATTTATTGAAAAATGTGTAATCCTTTAGAGCGTGCTCTCTAAATGCATGACAGGAGCTGAAAATGGGGGTGCGTTTTGGAGCCAGTTATGTCGAAAAGTATCAAATTTTTGACAAAAATGATAAGGCAGGTAATGAACTGATCTTCATTTTCATCCAAACAAAAATTCTCTAAATGTCATATTTTCGGAAATATCGGCGAAAATAGGCGAAAAAAACACATTTTTGAGACCAATGGACCATTTCAGACAGCTGCGATTTTGGGGGGCGAATGTACCCATGAATACCTGCAAATTAAAAAAAAATGGTGCCGGACAGACCTGATACGATGTTCTCATTGTTTTAAGATTTTAGTTAAACCAAGAAACAGGGCTTTTTTTATTTTTTATCGTTATTTTTTTCAACGGAAAGTACTGAGTTACTGAATTGCTATAGTTACTAATTAAAAATGAAGCTAAGGAATTACCGTCTCTACTTATATTAAAAATATTCCAATTTAAGGAAGATAAAAAGTTTTTCATATTTATGATTTAATTTAATTGTGCTATTCAGTATTTTTACTTCCTATGGTATAAGTATAGTTTTATTTTGGATAGTCAGTTTATTTCTCAAATTAAGTAGGTACTAGTAAACCAGTAAGGAATTTTAATTTATTAGATTCGACATCCTTAAGACCGGTTTCTGCCTTTAGGTACTATTTATTGGTTGCGGCCAAATTATCTTCAGACAAAAATATTCA
Source organism: Crepidodera aurea (assembly GCA_949320105.2). Classification (NCBI taxonomy): domain Eukaryota; kingdom Metazoa; phylum Arthropoda; class Insecta; order Coleoptera; family Chrysomelidae; genus Crepidodera; species Crepidodera aurea. Next base: position 29,451,700 of record OX439475.1, read on the forward strand.
TATTTGTTTTTATAAAATAATTTTGACCCAAATAATTTTATGGAGACGGATCCCTGTATCTCTTTTTTTGTACCTGCTCGAGAACTAATTTTTTTTAAAAATATGGGTGGTGTATAAATTTTTTGTATCAGTCTTTTTGGTTCAAAGAAATCACTTTAATCAGTCTACGCTCTCATGTGACAGTTAAGTTCCGTAACAATTTAACTGAAAATATGAATGAAATCTGTTCAATATTATTAATGGGAAGAACCCACGTGGTTGTCGACAAATAGACAACTTCGCACCAGATCAATACAAAAGTGTTCTTAGGGAGGCGCGGTTCGTTCTCTTTCGATTCGAATCGTAGCCGCGTGCTGAATTCACGACGCGACCTTTATATAAGTATTTACCGCTATTCTATGATTAGTCATACCCGCATCGTGAATATCTGACACTTCTCTCTTCTGTTCAATAAACAACGTGTCGTCTCTCCGGTATTACCTCACTTAGAAGGATTTCCTTTTCGGTTGTTTGTATTTAACAAGTGAAATATGTGAAAATAGTTATTGTAAATAAAAATGACTGTAGTGACGATGTCTGCTCTTAGAAAGCGCAACTGTTTTCTAATTTTCATTGGAATTGTTTTTGTGCCGTTTTGCCTGTTTGTAGTTTTAACTATGCCAGGTATGTGATACCGGTTTAGCTTTAATTTATTTGTCACTGAAACAAAAATCTCTCAGATACTCCCTGTTGCTTTCAGTTTTGATTCAATTAACAATCTCCAATTTGCGAGCCAACTGTTTACAATTGAATATTATTTTAAACTGCTCCAAAAATAGATTGAATTTAAATGATCTAAAATTTTAATGTTTTGATTATGCTAAATCAGTGAAAGTATATCACAAAACAAAATATCTAAATAGGCAAACCAACAAATGTTTTAGCATAAACAAACTGAAGGTTAAGGTGGTAGGCGTAACGAAAATTGACACCTTTTTATTTCTATTAATTAATACTAAATAGTTTAAATCTACCAATATATTGTTGCTACCTACAGCCTTGAGCCAAAATCAGAATTATAAAAAATCTTAGCGAATAAAATTCAAAGCACAGAAATGAGACTGTCGGGAAAAATGGAAACAAAATAGGTAAGAAATGAAAAGTTCAGAAAATTGCCAAAAAATATACTGCACAATCATTTCTTTGACTATTTTTTATATGTATAAATATCTTAATGGCGATTTTCTACCATTTACAGATATATAAGGGGTTGTCCTTTTAATACCGGGTGTCCCAGAAGTTTCTGACTCATTTTAACTCCAAATATCTCGGAACTCAGAAACGATAGGGAGGTGCGGTTTTCATTGAACATTTTCATTTTATATAAAGTTTTTTTCAGTATAAATGTTTATTTGATTTAAAAAACGGTCTTTTTCAAATGCAAATAACCTCGATTTAACTACATACTCTATATATATTTTTATTCTATCTGAAAGGTGAACTCTTTCCCTTTCCGAAAATGTATAATTTGTCGAAGTTTAGATGAAAAGTAAGTGAGTTATTTGGTTTTTAATCGGATAATTTATGTTAATTTTTAATAAAATTTGGTATACATCTTTTAAGTTTGTTTTGTTATTTTCTATAAATAATTATCGGATTTTTAATGTTAAGTCGTTCTTCTTTTAAAAACATCAGCAGGCAAATTTTGTTTTATTTAAACTTAATAAAAATCATCATAAGTTAGATATCTTTATCTAATAAACAATCATCAGTAAAAACCAAATAACTCACTTATTTTTCATCTAAACTTCAACAAATTATACGTTTTCGGAAAGGGAAAGAGTTCACCTTTCAGATAGAATAAAAATATACAGAGTGTGTCGTTAAAAAAATCGACGATATTTGCATTTTAAAACGCCCGATTTTACTAAATAAACATTTATACTAAAAAACCTTTATCCAACACATGACAGTTATGCCTGTCATTATTAATGTCATTTTAGACAATTAAACTATCAAATAACACACTAGTGGGGTTATAACTCACGTTCATATTTAAAGTAGTCTTCTATTTATTTATTACTATTACAAGCAGAATTCACATTGATATTGAAATTAAAGGAAAACGCTAACGGTTTATTTGAATTTGAAGTCATTGTAAAGTTGGTTCATTGGAACCAGACGCTCCCATATCGGTACAGCTCGGCTGTTCTAAGGAAAAATCAAGCAAGCGCCATTTTTTCCTAAATTTGGTTTTTTACATATATAGTGTAATTAGTACCCCCTTTATCCAGCTAAACAAAATAAGTACATGAAACCTTACTGGAAGTTGAGTTTTTAAAGCTGAGAAATACCAAGTAAGCGCTGACTTAAGTGACAGGCGCAGAACGTTTTTTGGCTTTCCTGTAAAATTTGTGTGGATGCACATACTTGGTTTTTCCTTAGAGCAGCCGAGCTGCTGATAGTGCTGGAAGACGCCGACGCATTAGAACCTTGTAATTTTTCTGCAATTTGTATTTTGTTGTGCACCGATTTTTCTAGGTATCCTTCTGCTTCAAAGTAGTCATGTTAGCCCCTGCATTGGCCAAAAGAGTCCCGAATAAAAAACAAAAAAGCAGCTAGAACTAGTATTTTTTGGTCTCAAAGATATATATTTTTTACACAAATTGATAGGGTTGACTGGAGATCCTTCTTCAAGTATGATGAAACTTCTCGATTTCTTGGTTTTAGTCTCTGGAAAAACTACGTGAAAGTATTTCCCTTTGTCTTGAATGTTTTCTATTTTCAAATTGACCAATTCATCGCATCTACAAGCACCGCTAATCCCCATTATCAAAGCCATTTTCATCAACAGGTACTCGTTGTCGGGAGCTTCGTTCAAAAACTTCTCTATTTCAGGTCGTTCTAATGTCTTGGACTTCTTTGGTTTGTATCCCTGCGATTTGCTTTTCAAAAAGCTCGTTAGTTAGCCATATTTTGAAATGCCGATTTTTTTATAAAAGTGAATAGTCGAGCGAAGCATCGAGTATTTGGTCCATACGATGGGGCTAATTTATTGGCAACCAAACAAACAACCTACTTTGACCAAAATGTAAAAAAGTCACTGTCAAGTCATTCTGACATTTATAGGGTACAGAGACGCAAGTAGCTTTGATTTGATCTCAAAGCTTATTAATTATTATCTCATAAAAAAACGATTTCTTCCACTTGTTGGATAACGGCCTCGTGGTATAAATTTTCTCGTGTGACTTATTTTCAACATAACACACTAGTACCATAAATAACTATTATATAAAAAGAAATTGTTCAGTGAAAACCGCACCTCCCTATTATTTCTGAGTTCCGAGATATTTGCAGTTAAAATGGGTCAGAAACTTCTGGGACATCCGGTAGTGAGCCAACAATAGTCAAACATTATTTAATACTACATTATACAAGTATATAGGTATATGCGGAAAAAGTTGGCAACAAATTTTTTTATTATTCATTTGACAACACAAATTAATCTTTATGAAAAGTTCTGTATCTCATATAAATCAACAATCAAGAATAAAATTTGTAAAATATTTAGTGGTAGGTATATAGGGAAAATCAAAAATGTTGATTTATGCTTATGATTTATACCGAAGCAAACGTGATTTTAAAATGTTGATAGGAATTAAAAATAAATACACTTACTGATTTCTTTGTCCATTTTCTCATGACATTCTTAATTACTGATTTATAGGTACAAGAATAAAATAGAAGAATATATTTTTTTTGTAGTAAAAAATTTCGCATTTGTTGCTCCAACTTTTTCAGACATACTGTATATAGTTAGTACGTTTACGCATTCAAATGAAACAATTTTTAATACGTATTTCTGGAAATGTGATTTATTTCGCTTTAACTTTAACATTTAAAGATTTATTGGTAAAAGTAAAAGGCATTATCTGAAACTCATCTTTGACCTCAGGAAATAATAATAATATTGTCTTTTTATGCCAGATAGAGACGTATTAATTATATTTTTATTGTATAAATACGAGCGGTGGTACTTATACCAACGTTATCATTATGCGCAATGATGTTTCCTCTTTGGCGATTTAATCACGGAACTTTTGAAGGACTTTTAAATTTACCAAACTACAATTATCCTGGACTATAGTGACAACAGGTTATCTTCTTGTTAAGGCATTTTTCATTAATAACTTTTACTGGAGCAGCAAGGCGCACATGAGTATCTTACTTACCAGATTTGTCTTTTACTGAAAGTATCATGTGACGTCTATAAAGTCATGTAGAGTCGTAATAATGTTTTCATGTTGTCTTTACAAGTAGTTTTTGTTTCACTGAACAAATGTTATCCTTCTAAGATTCACGTATGAAAATCAATTTGGAGGATATGGCATCGGTGATAGCCATGTCCTGTGATGTTTTTTTTCGGTAAATACTTATATTAGCTTACGTCTTTCCACGTTAAGCTTTGTCATTAACCTCGTAAGAGGTTGAAATGTAGGGCGCATATTATTATTGTATTTAATAGGAAAAATACTGTTTGAGATAAAAAATTGAACGTGAAGTGGTCTGGATAAAGAAAAAGAGCAGTTGAAAAAATGTACTTGAGGAATTGTGCCAGGGATAAGCAATATAAGCAATTGAAGTAAAAATGGTAATAATAATTTTAATTACGGATAAAGTTGAACCTGTTAAATTATTATTACTTAAGGCGTGGAGATTATCCATTTCACAAATGTGGGTAACCAAATAAATATTAAAATATTGGTGACTAGTTTCGGCTAAATAGAAATAAACATACTGAAATGAAATAAGAATAATAACTAACATAGAAAATTGTTGAATTGTTGTACAAAATTAAAGAAAACTAAGATTGGAACTTATGTTACGCACCAGGATCATTACAATGTCGGTGTGCATAAGAAATTATTTTTTATTATTTGCGCAGTGAATATTTTAGGTAATTAACTGTAAAAAATCGGATGTGGCCATGCACATGACTTTACCATACTTTAACGGCTCTACGGGCTCATAATCCAATTACTCGTACATATTTAAGGCAGGCCATGCCTGGCAAGAGCGTACAATTGTCTCTATGAAACAAAACACTTCTACTGCGCTTGCGCTATTATGCAACTATGTTATTCCATATTTTATTTTGAACTCGCTTATAATACAAAATTTGAAAAAAGTTTTTAAACAAAATTTATAGTAAATTTAATTTAAAATAAATTTTTTCTCTTAATATTTTTACATAAACTTAATAGAAACGATAATAATTGCGAAAATCTGAAAATTCTCAAGAGTAAACCCCCACTTCCGGTTGTCCGATTTTGCCCAAAATCTAATCAGCTCATTAGCATGTTGTAAAAATGCTAAATATAAAATTTGGTTAGGAAATTCCGATCGCAATACATACATTTTCTGGAAATGGTCTTAAATGACTTAGGCGATCTCAAAACATGTAAATCCACTGAAAGCTGAACTTTTTTTTGCGATTACAATACTTTACCACTTCGTATGGTAAAGTAAAAACGATAGATATAAGAACTGTCCGTTGCGTAAAGAATAAAGGGCTTTATAGTAATATTGAAAATTAATATTATTTTAAATAATGCAAAAACATAAAGGAACCCAATCATATACAGGTAGAGGATACACATAAGCTAATTTTATCACAAAATAGTTATCAGTTTCAATTTATATGTATGAGAGGTGGTGAAAATTGAATTAATGAGAGTACAAATTACAAAATAATTAAACAGATCAATTAAAGTATTTTCCATTATTGGCTACTACTTTCTCTCCCATCTCTCAGGCAATTTTCGAGTTCCATCTCGAAAAAGAGACTCGTTTGGAGCCGATTTTCGATTTCTGCGAAAGAAGTAAAATGATGGCCGGCTAAATCGTGCTGAATCCTTCTGCAACAGCCCGTAATCAAAACGAGCAATATCCCGAGATTACGACGAATGCAGTAAAATATTCCATTTGAGCGTTTCGTAATAATTTTTTACGACTTTTGCCACATAAGGTCAAGCGTTTTTCTCGCAATGCACGGCTCAACCGAATCAATTCTAGCCGATACCGTTCGCCCGTAATGGATTCGCGAGGTTTCAGTAGCTCTTAGTACAACACCCTTTTGGTTCCACCAGATACAGAGCATGATCTTCGAAATGTGTATTGCTCGACTTTTGTGTCGATTGTAAGGTCGTTGGTAACAATTTACCAGGCTTAGCCTAGTATTTTCTCTTCTTAGGGTTGTCGTAGAATATCCACTTCAAATCTCCAGTAACAATCCGATTCAAAAAACATTTTATTTGTTGCCTTTAACGTCTTTCGGTTTCAGTTCTTACGGCACTCAATTTCCTTGTTTTTGAATCATTGAATGATATGTTGTACATACGATTGTAAAAAAAAGATTTAGGCATTTCTACGAGGGTTTGCTATGCGACCTTTCAAAAGCATTTGATAGTATCTCCCATGACATCTTGTTTAAAAAGCTGGATAAGTATGGAATAAGAGGGCCAGTAAGTAATTTAGTGAAATCATTTTTAAATAATAAAAGGCAATATATAGTCCAGTAAATGAAGGACTGAAAAGATCGAAAGCTGGGAATAAGTCGGGCATGAGTTCCCACATAGCGCAATTTGTAGGTCATCGCAGGTGTTTTAACAAGAGAAAATCCTTAACGCGTTGTGGTCAAGGGAACGGGGCTGAAAATGGGCCCCAAAACCTGGAAAATGGGTTTCCCGCTAATATCTGGCTAAATATGCCAAATAGAGAATTTTTGTTCAGCTCATTCTCTACAAAAATGGCTCTTATCATTTTCTTCGAAAATTCAATATTTTTCGAGATAATGGCACTCAAAAGTCCCCTCATTTTAGCTGCTGCTCTACCTTCAGGAATTCCGCTTTCTATGAATTAACGCGTAACCGGGCGGACGAATTGTTCAATATCTCGGGAAAAAATTAATATTTTTCGATGATTCAAAGTTCATCGGAATGGGAAAACCCGTAGCTACAATTCCATGTGACTTGAAGTCAGTTCGAATTTACCAAAAATATTTAAAAAAGCGGTCAAAGTTTTTTTCAACAATATTTAGAGGCTGCTTCATTAATTTATTCATATTTTCTTTAAAAATAGTCATTTATTCTATTATTTTGCCTTGATAATGGAACCTTAGGGGGTCTTGAATGACCTCAGAAATTTACTTTCATCTAATTATTAATCCTCAAGAAATAAAGAGCGGGGAACAAGAAATGGATAAACAAAAAAAGGCCGGTTTAGACTCTATTAAAAATAAAAAAATATATTCGAAAAGTAGACCATCTAAGCTTTGAAATGATGTGCATTGCAAATCAATATAACGGATCATAAGATTATAATTCGCGCTTGTTCCGAAGATTCTCTGAAACTCCGAAATCGGCTAAAATATGCAAATAAACAAATCAATTGTATATTAGAACGCCAGAAAAGTAATGCAAAAAAATTTTTTAGGTCATTCAAGACCCCCTAAGGTCCCATTATCAAGGCAAAATTAGAATAAATGACTATTTTTAAAGAAAATATGAATAAATTAATGAAGCAGCCTCTAAATATTGTTGAAAAAAACTTTGACCGCTTTTTTAAATATTTTTGGTAAATTCGAACTGACTTCAAGTCACATGGAATTGTAGCTACGGGTTTTCCCATTCCGATGAACTTTGAATCATCGAAAAATATTAATTTTTTCCCGAGATATTGAACAATTCGTCCGCCTGGTTACGCGTTAATTCATAGAAAGCGGAATTCCTGAAGGTAGAGCAGCAGCTGAAATGAGAGGACTTTTGAGTGCCATTATCTCGAAAACTATTGAATTTTCGAAGAAAATGATAAGGGCCATTTTTGTAGAGAATGAGCTGATCTCCATTTTTTGTCTGAACAAAAATTCTCTAATTGGCATATTTAGCCAGATATTAGCGGGAAACCCATTTTCCAGGTTTTGCGGCCCATTTTCAGCCCCGTTCCCTTGACCACAACGCGTTAAGGATTTTCTCATGTTAAAACACCTGCGGTGACCTACAAAGTGCGCTACTATGTGGGAACTCATGCCAGACTTATTCCCAGGTTTGACCCTTTAGTTACTGGACTAATATTACTCACAACAATGAAGAGTCTGATGTAAAGTCAGTCAAAATTTGTATAATTGTTGACCAATAAATGTCTTTCTTTCTTTCTTGTTATATCTTTCAATCGAACGCAATTAATGCTAAATGGCTAATAGTATATTAAGTTTGGAGAACGGTAAGGGCTTTTTACCGATGGAAGACAATAGTTTGGAGGAGGAGCGAAGCGACGACTCCAATTATTGTCTGACATTGGTAACCCTTACCGTTCGACATGCTTACAACGTTTTTTGCACGATTGGGCAATAATAAACTATTAAATTATCCATGTTTTTTCATATTCAAAATTTCGGTTCATCATATCAAGATACATGTTATGGTTGCTAGGTAGTTGGTAGGATGCATAATAAGTATGAACATGCTGTCACTTAAAATATTGTTACGTCAATAAGTTTGGTTTTTGAATGTTTCTTATTGATTATTATTATAATTTTTAAAATATGAGCGACGAAAGTGAATTTGAAGAAATAGAACGGGTATGGGAAGAAGGATGTGCCACAATAATTCCTGAAAAATCAAAATTTCGGTATGAGAGTACCTATAAAATTCTGAACAGTAAGTGAACATTCTGAACGGTAAGTGAAAAATCTGAACGGTAAGTGAATTACTTACCGTTCAGTTTTTCTTGACATTAGTAAATGCTCCTTACTGTCATCAAAATAGATGTGGTAAACAGTCAAAAATGACCAATTGTGCAAAAAGGAATATTACACAAGCTTTAAATGAAAATATAGAGTTGTTTTTAAAGATAAAAATTTTGAGTGGTTTTTTCGGGTATTCAGTTCAGTATTTATTGCTCCAAAGGTAAAGTTACAATACATATAAATTACAATATACAATTGAAAGATTGTGGAACAATAAAAGGGGTGATCCAGAAGAATTATAACATTTTCTAGAATAAAATGTAAAAGTAAGAAGTATAAATAAATAACAAATATAACTAATATAATATAAAACCATAAATGTAAAAGTAAATCCATAGATGCCAAGATAAAACAATAAAACAAATAGTTATATTATTTTTGTGCATATCCTAGAGCAATAAGTATTAATAATAAAATATATAAACCTTTAAATGTAAAGCTAAAACCATAGATGCAAAGATAAAAATATTCGTTTGTAGGATAAAACAATAATTAAAGATAAAACACTGGTAATACATACATATAAAAACTAGTGAAAATAATGGAATGAATATTGACGATAGTATTGAGTATTAATGAATATGGCAATTTTTTTCAGTCTATTGCATTTTGAACGTATGTTCTTGGAAGACTGGTGATATGAAGGGAAAGTTTCTTTTTAAAAACCTTTGAATTATGTTCACTTTGGTTGATATATTGGAGATATATAACGGCTTGTGTCATAAACAGAATCTATGTATGCCAAAACAATATTCGAAACCTAATCCAAACCTAATTGTCAGAAACGTAGTTCAGAATTAAATAATAATATGCTTATTCTGAAATAAGAGAAATTATAATAGAGCCACAAGGTAGTGTGCTATGGCCAGTACTCTATCTGCTATGTATAAGTAACATTCCAAAGCTTGACAATGACACAGTGTCTGCCGACGACACTGCAATTGTGTAGGAATAAATTATGAAGAAACTCCAGCAAAGCTCCAAAATTCAATTAATCGGGTTATTAATTAAATCAAGAAATGGCGCTTAAAACCAAATCAGTTCATGTTAATAGTGTGCGCACTTGTATTGAAAGCCGTGTACCAGGAATCAGTTGCCAGACAAAAAGTTCTCAGAATTCATGATGCCTCACATTCCTACTACTTTTTAGTGGCCCTTAAAAAACTCCAAAATATCAGAAGACGCATTTTTTCACTTTTCGGGGGGCGATGAAAAATACTATTTTTTTATGTTGATGAGTACAACCCTTTTAAGAATCGATTTTTCGCATATTTTGGTTAGTTTTTCGCTTTATAATGCTTTATTTTTCCCGTAGTCAGTTCAGGGTTCATAACGTTAATTTTACAGTTTTTTTACGATATTTGTTAAGGCGTTTCTCTTAAAGAAAAACAAAAAGGGGTGTGAAGAGACATTTCTAGACGAAAAGAATCGAAGACATATGAGAATAGTACATTGTGTAACAAGGTTGGAATGAGAATTCGACACGAGTGGAGGATTCCGAACGCGAGCGAATGCGAGCGTGAGGAACCACGAGTGTCGGATTTTCATTCCAACAGAGTAACAGACTGTACTTTCTCCACGGCCACAGAAAGTAGAAATTAAATATAGTAAAATGAAACCTCAATCTCTCAACATTTTGTAGGTAGTATTTTTATATTCAAGCTTGGGTTTTTGCGGTAGCAAATTTTGAGTTATATTATCGGCAATTGTTTTATTTCTGGAGGAGTATTTTCTAATTCTACATCTGAATCGTTTGATTTTCTTCTCCTTTTTAATAAATTAAAAGTTTTTACAAACCAATATTAAGACCACGTCAACTAATACTGACAGTTAATTTGGCATTCATGGCAAACTTTATTTTTGTAAACAATCACGGAATACAGATTTTAGCTCTAAAGATAGAATGTAATACATATAAAATACATAAGAGACAAAAGTTTCAGAATTTTCTTTCAATCTCAAGAGCGAGAATGTTTCTTTTCTGTTATTATAAGTGGTTACAGAATAACTACATTCAGTAGTGGCCGTGGAGAAAATTATTTACATTTACATAATGTCAATTTTGCATTTTTTATTTTGACTTTTTCTTTTTACTTTAATTTCGATTCACATCCTTTAGCAGAATTTTTTTAATGTGCCGATGTTTCTTTATTATGAAGGTTAAATATATACCTTCCTAAAATATTTAAAAAAAAAAAATGAAAAAGTAAAAATACGTATGCACCGAATGATGAAATATTTTGACAATAAAATAACAATATAGAAAAAAGAAGTCGGGAGTCGGTACCGCATGGCCATGCATCGTATACAGAACGATAGCCGCAAACTCGGTGCTGATTCTTAATCTGGTGCAAAATAAAACATTAAATTGAAAAATAATCTGATAGTAAATTAAACTACATAAACAAATCATTTTTTTCATTTGCATAATCGAATTACTTTAATTAATTTTATGTAATTATATATTTTTTCATTAAATATTCAATTTAATAAACAAATAAAATTATTGAATTGATTGTATATATCTCAAGTGGAGCTAATCCAGAAAATAAACATTGTAGAAATAAAATTGCTTTAAAATCACTAACAAAAACAATTAGATTTATATTTGTTTTGAAAATAAAAATGAATTTTACTCAAAGACCGAATGACTAGAAAAAGCAATTTTCCTCCAAAATACGGCCAAACGTTGCGTCTGCCGTAAATGCGGTCTAGAAATTGTCTTTTTGTACCACATATTTGATTGTTTTGAAGAATTACAGTCAATAAATATCGTTGAAAAATATAGTGGAGCATAAAAGTGACAAAAACGGCACAAAATCGGCGATAGAGGCTAAAAATTATGATTTTGGGCTAAAAATGTATACTTTTTCTAATTTTGCTTTTGTTAGAATATATTTTTTTATGAAAAATTAACGTTATGAACACTTCCAAATAGAGAAATAAGTAATTGCAAATCCAAAAAATAGATTGTTGCACCCATTAGAAAAATCCAATAAGTTTGATGTATTTTGATACAAATTTTAATGAAACGAAATAAAATTTTATTCGCCCTCTGAAAAAGTAAAAAATGCGACTCTTCATCTTTAACCAATATCTGGTCACCGAGCTTCGCTCTTAACATTCAAATCTACATTTTTAAGCAGTCCAATGAATATATAATTTAAGTATTTTTATAACATGACAAATTATTAATTAATTCGCGAAAATCACGGAGTGGGCGACATCTACTTGAACTACTGAAAGGGAGATAAATAAAAAGTTGATTGGCGATTGGCTTGAAAGTAGGCGGGAAAATTAAAAAAGCTGTCAGTGTTAATTTTCAATTGGCTGCAGCTGTTGTTGACGTTTATCAACTGCTTGTCACAGAGGTTAGTTAAATGCATTAAAAGTTGCCTAGTTTTTGGGGATTTCACCCTTTTAGAGCAACATCTACTGACGCTTGATCTTCGCGAATTGTCACGGTGGACAGGCCCCGTTTCCGGGACGGGCAACAGCAGCGTGTAGGGCACACGTCCCGTCAATAGAAGATCGCTCAGCTCACTCTATTTATCACTATATAAGAAAAACTCTATGTTCAATTGATTTTATTATTTATTGATCTGCAGTGAAGGAAAATTATAGGTCTGATATTCATACTTGGGTAAAAACCTCCACAAAAACCTGTGACCAGACTCTCGACGTGTGGCAGTTCAGTTACAAAAATAGTTCATTTGTACATTACATTACAATTTGTTCTTGGAAAATACAAAGTCACAATCAACCTTAAAATGTACTATGAAAATAGAGAATTTTAAATGTCTCTTTAAAGTTTCTTGTAAAATAAAAAATTGAAATCTATGTTAATAGTACACGTGTACAAGCATTTATTCTTTTTCTCTCTCTCGCTATGATAATGAAAACTTAAATATTAAAACTGTCCGCATAATAAAATAGTAGCCGTAAGGGGTAGTCTCACACTATCGGGGAAGGGAAGAACCTTTACCCGATGTGCATAAAGCATTTCCACCCGCCAAAAAAAAAAAGATTAGCTTTAGCTTAGGTTAGATCTTTGTAATAAATAAAGAAAAGTACGATACGTGTGACATTTTGACATTTGTTACATTCTGACAGGTGTCATATTTTGACATTTGTTCATTTTGATAGTTGTTACATTCTGACACGTATCACATTTTAACAGTTGTCACGTTTTTACAGGTGTCACATTTTGACAAGTGTCCATTTTACCAGTGTTACTCAACGTTCCTATAAATATTTACCTAAACCCATGATTTCTGAAATTGAATTGGCAACGTTGTATTTTCAACTTTAAATTTATGAGAATGCTGTCATTTGACAAGCAAATTATTTATATCCGTCAAATGAACCTTTCCTTTTTTATATAAAGCGGCAAATTTAAAATTGAATTCTTTCAGATTAAAACGCCAGAAATTAAATAAAGTCAAACCTTTTTACTACTATACTATACAGAAGAAAGGAGTGCAGTATTTAATTTGCAGAACGTAGTACAGGTTCAAGAGGTAGAAATTTTATTTTTACCTCATCCTTCAATGCTTATTTGTAGTTAAAATTTAAATTTTAATACATCTGATCGGCCTAATATAGTTTTTGTCTAGATTTAATCTCGTTTCCATGGTTTTTACTCTAATAAACCTGTTCTTTTGACAGATAGGTCAGACTATTTATTCATAGCCGTATCGTATGTATTTTAACTGATTCAGAATTTTGTATTAATATATATTTCAAAATGGCTTCATTCTAAAAATATTATCAGTCCTCCTACATCCTTGAAGGCAGAATTATTAGTAATAGCAAGGCAACATAAAAACAAATTCAAAAAATATATTATAGATGAGATGGCCAGAGAAAAAGGAATTAGAATTCTCAGATTGCCTCCGAACCACGCAGAGTTAAATTCAATTGAACTGATCTGGACACAATTATTAAAACGTTATGTTTCTCAAAACAATAAAACATTTAAATTTCCTGATGTGCGAAATTTGTTTTTGAAGGCAGTTTCAGATGTAAATAGAGAACATTGGGGAAAATGCATTGGTCATGGTAAAAATGTGGAAAATTCATTTAGGAAAGTGGATATATCAATGGATAATTTAATAGAACCTATAGTAATAAATCTCAGAAAAGACAATTATAGTGATACCAGTAGTTTTAGTGAAGACAGTGACTTTTAAAGATAGTTCTTGAACTAACTTTTTTTTTAATCTTTGAGTTTAGGTAAGTACTGAAGCGTTACTTTTAATGCCAAGAGATTAAAAACAGTTTAATCCCAACATATAATCCTCCTTATTATTTATTGGTTAAATTTAATTCGTTCAATGTTAAAGTGTCAGATGCATAAAGTTTATTTTTATTTTTTGTAAATAATATAACTTCAAAATTTAATCTACGAAGTGGGTATATATATTTTATATGCTGTAACCTTATTTATATTATAGAAACTTATTTTGCAAAGTACGCCTATGGAATGTGACGTTATATCCTCTCTCCTTTATAGTATATTACTATAGAAACAAGTTGCCGTTGCTAGGAAATAAAACTAAAAGCTTAACTTTTCTTGTAAATATCTCGGAAGATCGAATTTTCACAGACATGAGACCTACATTTTCTGTCGATTTAGATAGGAATTAGTCTACCCTGAAAGTTTCATTGAATTCTGACGAGTGGATTTCGAGATCCTCTGGACACACATACACACACACATACAAACCTTGCTCGTTTAATAGTATTTGACGAGTGGATTTCGAGATCCTCTGGACACACATACACACACACATACAAACATTGCTCGTTTAATAGTATTTGATTAAGAGGGTTACAAGGTTCTGGGGTGTAAAGAGTATCCTCATAAACTAAACTCTTAATTTTTTTCAGAATTTTTGATCATCTGTTACTAAGAAAAAAATATTTTCTAAAAAACTACATTTTTGGGGTAAAACATCTTTTTGGCTTACCATTTCTTAACCCCGAAAATTTAAGTGAATGTTTTGTGAATTATTTTATATCCGAAATTTCCAACTCTTCGGCATATATCAAATTCACATCTTTGTAAAAACACTTTCAGTGTTTAGTATACATTAAAATAAATAATAACAAAAAAGTTAGAGATACATTAAAATTCACAAATAATAAAACATTAGAACTAAATAATGGAGAAATTACAGAATTTGAAATTAAAATCCATGCATTTTAAGTTAATATTTTTATATTGATATTTCTTTTGTATTTACTTAATGTTATGTGAATCAAAATTTTATTTTATTTAATTTCCTTCAAAATATTTATAAAAAACATTAGTTAACAATGCACTCTTACAAATAAAATCTAACGTATCGTACTTTTTTTATTAGGATTAAAGGATTAAAAAGATTTATTAAACCAGGTAAAAGTGCTCAGTTGATATATCTACTTTTATTGCCTTCAAGGGACGGTGCTCAGTTGAAGTCTACCCGTGCGTTGAATAAATTAATCTCCAATACTACTAATATTTAAGATTTAATCTTGCAATATTAAATTTTTAATGACTTTTCAAAATTTTAATTTTTGCGTAAAATAATTTCACTGTTATTCTTAATCCCTATTTTTACCAATATCTAATTTTGCAAACATTTTAAAATAATTTTCCACTGTTAAACTTTTTTACTTCATTTCATCAAGTCGTCTATAATAGAATAAAATTACTTTCACCACTGGGAGATAAACCGTACTTTTTGAAGAAATTTAGCGGGTGTAAAGTAGCACTTCACAGCGCGTGGATCACATTGTAACTGTTTCTCTTTTTTGTCGACAGAATAGTTGTTATTCTCAGTTAATTGTACTAATAATTATAACGTAAAGGTCAAACAAAGCACTTTAGTATCACAAACAGCAAATATTATTAATAATCAAATAACTTGTGCAAAATTGAAAAGTTTATTAACGTATTAATATTATCCATAAACGAATTGTATACATACTTGATATATAAATAACTACTTCATATTTAGGATATTTTGTTGATGTTGAAAAAAGTATGTTTATTGACAATTAACAAATTATATTGCAAACATACAAGCCCAGTTGCCAGAGAAGGATATTGATAAAAAAATCTTTGCTGCTGTAAAGTACATGCTAAGTTCGCAATTTCGAAAACAAAATCGAAAATTTGGTTTTTTCATTGTATCTCGAAAAAAAAAATTCGAAAAACTAATAGCACCACGTGAAAGAGCAGAAAATTTTACTAATAATTTATTATAAGTTATTTAAGAAAAAATTGTATGACTATAAAAAATAAGAAAGCGAATTCAAAAATTCTACGCGCGCCGAACCGTTCAATATAAAGATTCAAGCGAGGCGTTCGGGAAAAAACTGGAGTATCTTTGACTAAAATGTACACAAAGAAAAAAAGGAAGCATTTTAAACAGGAGACTCTAAACTTTCTTAGAAACTTATTATTTTTTAATTTTTTTTTTGTTTTCTCATAGAAAATTTGACCGGAAGATCATTTTTTTATAGCATTCATTCGACACAATTTTTATTTATTTATATATTGCAATGAAATAATTACCTTGTGTATAGAAAAGGTAACCAGGTAACGGAGAAAAAGAGTGACAGGTGATTTGGGAGATTGATAAAAAAATAAAGAAAAATGTCAAAGGTTTTAATTTTTGTATATAAAAAAGGTTTTAATTTTTGATAAGATAAAAGGTTTAAGTAAGCAAATTGTATTGATGAAGAAAATTTTTGTATAATGTATAGAAAAGATTAATCTTATGGTACTTGGAAGGTTTATTGAGTGAAGAGTTTGTTAAGGCGTAAAGACAGGAGGTAGAGTTTGATAAGAGGAGGAAGGACTTAGTAAAATTTAATTTAATAAGAAGAGGAAAAGTTTAAATTCACAGTTCAAAGGTAGTTTTAGTGTTAGTTATAGAGTATTTTTGTCGGATTTTTTTATTGTTTAATAGTTTAATATTAGATTTAATGAGTGAATGAGTCTGAGTGTTAATTAGTCATTTAATTTTCAATTTCGATAATTCATTTTTGCTAGTTGTAATAAAATTATAAAAAAAAACCTTGGACATTTCGTATCAAATGTCGCCCAACGTGTGAGGCTCAGTAATCTAGCTGATTTTTTTTTTAAATATAACAAGGTGATTATTTATTGTAACTGATTTGAAAATTTCACAATATAAAATTTTTTAATATTTTTTGACATTAACAATTAAATAAAAATGGATGTGCAAATTGTGAATATTTTACAAAGTATCAATAATAAATTAGAAACACGAAACAAAGAAATCAACAATAAACTGGAAACACAAAACAATAAACTGGAAACTCAAAACAATAAACTGGAAATACAAAACAAAGACATGAAAAGACACTAAATTAATACAACAACTCCTCAATAACTAGTCTGAAATCACAACAGGTAAAAAGAACAGAAATTGATGGTAGGTTGGAGAAAACTGATACAGTAGTAACTAATATGAACGTGAATTTTGATCAGAAAATGGAGATAAAACCGAAACGAATGAAGATAAAAAATCAGAAGATAAAAACTGATGTTAGTAACACAGAAGAGACGAAAAAAAAAGAAGAAATTACTGAAGCTAAACAGGCGGAAAGTAAGAGTACAGAAACTCTGCCTGAAAAAACTGAAGAATCTGTTAAAGTTGAGGAATCCAACAAACAAGTAAAAAAGAAGTTAAAACAAAATATTAGGAATATAGAGACTAACAGGAATATTGGGAAATATTATTTACCGGGCAATTTCATTAAGGAAACAGAAAAAAGATTAGAAGTATTAAATAGAGAAATTACAGACTGGAAGAAAAGAAAAAGAAATTTTAACAGGGAGATTTTTCTAATTTTAATTTTTTATTAGTTCGTTTGTAATATTAGATCATATTGTTTTACTCTATTTAATTAATTATACAGTTAATATTTTGTTGTGAGCGTGAAATTTTGAAATAATATAAGATTGATTTTATAAAATTTAAATCGACCTAAGAAATTTTATAAAATAAATCGGGGGAAGTTGCAATGAAATAATTACCTTGTATATAGAAAAGGTAACCAGGTAACGGAGAAAAAGAGTGAGAGGTGATTTGGGAGATTGATAGAAAGAAAAGAGAAATGTCAAAAGGTTTTAATTTTTGATAAGATAAAAGGAAGGAAATTTTATTGATGAAGAAAATTTTTGTATAATGTATAGAAAAGATTAATCTTATGGTACTTGGAAGGTTTATTGAGTGAAGAGTTTGTTAAGGCGTAAAGATAGGAGGTAGAGTTTGATAAGAGGAGGAAGGACTTAGTAAAATTTAATAAGAAGAGGAAAAAGGTAGTTTTAGTGTTAGTTATAGAGTATTTTTGTCGGATTTTTTTATTGTTTAATAGTTTAATATTAGATTTAATGAGTGAATGAGTGTGAGTGTTAATTAGTCATTTAATTTTCAATTTCGATAATTCATTTTTGCTAGTTTAATAAAATTATAAAAAAAATCTTGGACATTTCGTATCAAATGTCGCCCAACGTATCAATATATATAAATTTTTGAATTATTACACATTATAAAGTGTATTTTTAACTTTATTTAAAAAAAAATTAACTTCCGATTTTATAAACACTAGTTTGAAAATAAATACTTTAGAGCAACAAAGATTCTTTTATCGTTTTTTCCACCCTTTCAAGTACCTAAGTGCCAACTTTCATCGATATCACATTTTGTGCGAGGTCAAAGATATTAAAATAACAGTACAATTTCAAAATATTGTAAATGAAACAGAAAATAAAGAAATAGAAGTATAAATATAACTATTTGTCTATGCGTGACTTCTGTATTAAAATTCGTACTAACCTAATACAGGGTGATCAACTTCTGTGGAAAAGTACGGTATATCCGTTATTATAGAAGATACAAAAAAATCAGTAACAAAAATTATAAGAAAATATAGTTAATTAGAAATATACAGCCTATTCCTCAGTGATACATCAAAGTGGTGTTTTTTTAACAGAACACCGTATATTTTATTTTAAAAAGCAAAATTCGTGGTGTGTAGAAATTTTCAGGCGACGCTTTCTACATGGTTCAATGACTATTGTATACTTATTATATATAGTATAAGAAATTGAGATGTGGACAAAGTTTATTTGCTCAGGTTTATGTTTAAACTCAGTATTAAATATTTATTTAAGAACATCATTAGTCCAATTTTTTATCCACAAAGTTATACCGCCTAATTTCTATTTACTCTGATTAAATAACTACAACATTTGATAAGCATAACGATTATTTATCGACAACACTATAGTTGATCCATCTCACATGTATTGCAAGAGAGTGTTAATAAATTCTTAGTGTAAACAAAATAAAAACTAACTTGGGAATCGTTGAACAATTCGCAGATTTTTTGACAGTGTATACAGTGCACGTCTAAAATCTTCTTCTTTACGTTTTGAATAAAATAAAACTTGGCTTACGTAAATTAAGGCAAAATAACAATGTTTTAGTTAATAATTGTCTATTTAACCGTATTTTTATATATATGTCCTTTTAATTTGTGGAAAATTCGCATAACTTTAATACGTACTATCGTAATAAAAATTTGTTGAGAAATCATGATTTAACGAATCCG
Source organism: Crepidodera aurea (assembly GCA_949320105.2). Classification (NCBI taxonomy): domain Eukaryota; kingdom Metazoa; phylum Arthropoda; class Insecta; order Coleoptera; family Chrysomelidae; genus Crepidodera; species Crepidodera aurea. The sequence continues at coordinate 29,471,120 of OX439475.1, forward strand.
ATATAGTGATATAGTAGGTATATTGTGTAACAAGTGAAGAAAATTGCGTACTTCACTAGTTTGAAAAAGTTAAATTCAAACGAGTGATAAATTGCTGATACTTTTTATACAATCACACATTTGGCTAAAAATAAAACCATAATTAAAGTAAGTTTAATTTTATACTATTTCTTCTAATCGTTAAATTGTTTGTATTTAGTTTCATAACTATTATTGCTATCCATTTTGTTTTAATCTTATTTTAAAAATGAACCAAACAACAATGCATTGACGTCTGTAGACATATCCAGGTGACTCGATAGATAAGCGTTAGTCGGTTGCCTAGCAACGTAGTGTACCCGCCCACACTAGGTTATTCTGTTTTTAGTTAGGAATGAATCTGATATTATGCTTGCCGATACAGAAATGGCACCCTTATGTCATATTTTAATTAGTGTGAGAAGTTTGCAAATGTAAAACTATGCAAAAAGCGTATTTTGGACTGTGGTTGTAAAAAAAATTATTTTAAATCTTTTTCTTTTTAGGTGCGCGTTATACCTGGTGGACGGATGTTTAATCAAATTTGATATATAAGAGTTTTTAAGATCGCTGATCATGACTTTAATTACGATTCCAACTGCCAAACCCGTTACTACAGGGTGAAATTTAAGTAGTAAATCGAATCTGGTTTTAATAAAATATAATAAAACTTCATTTTGTTTAGTTTTAAATTTCGCTATCCAATTTTTTATAGTGGTTTCGACGAATAATGATTTTCCATCAAATTTCCAGGTTTTTAAAAATATCAAATAATAATTCCAAAGTTAATTAGATATTAAACACTACATCATAGTGTGACTCCCCAGTCAGTCTCAAACCACGTACTTCATCAAATATGAAAAGTTACGTTTCGTAAAAGTTTAGGTTTAACTTCTAAAAAAATTAAAACCTATCAAGCAAACTTCTACGATTACCGCCCACATATTTATAACCAATTTGTGTCGATTAATCGCGTGCATGTTCCTCCGCTCGAACAAAAATGTTTTTATAATCTAATATTCAGTTTTGGAGATCATAGTGGCTTACTGGTTTAAATACACTTCTTTTATGATAAAAATTTATAAAATATTTTTAATCGATTGACGTTTTAACTTTTCATAAACTTTCCAAAAATGACATACAAATAATAATAATTTACTGTACAAATGCACAAAATATGATGGAAGAGAAGTTAAGAACGGACGTATAAATGTTCTGTTGAAGACCGTTTTTTAATATCTATATTGGTTTTGATAGGATGAGGTGATATAACTGTATGTTGAATACTGGTAGGATAAGCACGGTATTACGTAATAAAGCATCAGATTTCCAAGTCTCCCAAAGGATATAGTAGTTTTCCTAATCAGTGCGCAAAGTCATGTTTTCCCGCATGACGAAAGCTGTTAGACGAGTCGTAGGAAAAATAGTGTACATTACTTGTGCGAAAGTGATTTTTTACACTCGTGCGACAATATTTCCCACTCGTGTGAAAAGTGTCACTTTCCGCACTCGTTATGTAATATACTATTTCGCACGTGTTAGGAACTAGTATATTACGTAATAAGTGTGGAAAGTGATCAATTACGCAAGAGTAGCGTTTAGTAGCGGAAAGTGCGGAAACGTAACGAGTGCACGAAATGCACTTTCCAACGAGTTATGTAAGTACACTATTTTTCCTACGACCTCCACATTTTTAAAATTCTAATTTTATTTTTTTATAAAATATTAATTATTAGGCAGGAATTATTAATGTTAGGATTTAAAATAACATTTTTAAAATAATCTTTTATTGTGGTTTAATAAAAGTCTAACATATTTACAAATGTAATTTAAATATTACCAAAAAATAAGCAAAACAACTTTTTCTTGTGTGTTCCATAAAAATTAAATGTAAAATGATTATTGTAACAGTTGTGAAAATTGATTGGTATTTGAGAAACATTATGTGATAATATATTTTTTTCTACAGATAAGTCATGCAATTCTACATTATTTGCTACATCATCTGAGTGTGTCTCATCTAATGTCAAATTTGTTTCTTGCTCTGTTGCTGTTGAAGGACCTGCTACTGCTTCAACGATTTTCTTTGATATCTCCATTCTTTTTTAAAGATTCTTCAATGTAGCCCTCTGCAACTGTTGAAGACTTCCATCCTCCATGCCGTTTTAGAGAAGTGATGTCTTCACCTGAGTCATCAAGTGTTGTTGCAGAGGACCGTCTAAAACAATGCCCGGTATACAAATTTGGTTTTTCTAATTTTAAAAATTTCGCAACTTCTTTTGGTAAATTGCCAATTTTATTAATTCAAACAACTTTCTTCGTGCATCTTGTCATTTGGTAATTTAGAAAAAACCGTTTTTAAATTAAATTAAAGTATTTTTTAAATATGTCATAAAAATTGCCAGAGATTGTAAATTTTCTTGTTTTATTCTTAGTATTTTTCAAGGATACTAATGCTACAGTTCCCAAATCTTGTATGTCATCAACAGTAAGTTGATGTAGTTCTTGTTTTCGACAAGCACCTGATATACCTATAACTAGAGCTACCTAAAATGAAGATACAAAAGATCACATAAAGTTAGTGGAAATATTAAATTTCTAACTTACTTTTATAAAAAGATAATCTTTATCTGGTGCTTTTACTATAAATTCATTAATTTGTTCAGGAGTTAGATGTTTTTGGCGTATAACCGTCATTTCTCCGTTTGACTTTAAATATTTTCCGATGTCTATATTGTGATGAATATATTATAAGGTACTCCGAAGCATCGAATATTGCATCCATAAAGTTGTCGGTTGAACGCTCTTGAATATTTCGTCAATATATGTTAGCAAAACATCTTCCGTTGTAAGATTAGGTGTACCTATCCTTTGATTTTTCGGGCAGCAGCTTTAAACAAGTACTTTTAGCTGCCGCCGATATTTCAGGTGGAGTTAATTCATTACTTTGTGTGATATTGATTCTTCTTTTTAACTTTAACGGGACTCGTATGATATTTGTCACTTTCGAAGTGCCAAAACAATTCGGAAATTGCCATTTTCATAGGTGGTCGTAGGAAAAATATTTTTTCTACGAGTGAAATAACTATAATTTTTTTTAAATTTTTAGTTGCATCAAAAACAACAACTTATAACTACCTATACTTAAATTACCTATTTATTATTATTAATAATGTTAAACGTGCAGTTAGTTGCATTTTATAAGTGTATTGCAGATCGAGCAAGTACTGTTTCGTAGCAAATGGAAGTACTTGGAACTGCTTCACATTTTTATATTGTTTCTTAGTCCTTTTTTATAAGTTGTGGACTCATCGATGTATCCCTCAGCTGCCGCAGTAGATTTCCAACCCCCCAAGCGTTTTATGTCAGTGATTCCTTTTCTGGAATTGGCCAGTAACGTTGCTGATGACATTCTAAAACTGTGTCCTGTGTAGAGCTCCGCATTTGGCAGTTTCACAAAAGCAGCTATTTGAGAAGACATTTTTTCGAAACTATTTACTCCAATATATTGTGAAACGCATTTACCTTTTTTCTATAATAAGAAAAAACGCTTGTTTGACGTTATGGGCCGTAAGCTGGTGTATTTTCTGTTCAATTGCAGGTAGGCTCCGTTATGAATTTCTTCCGAAATTATAAAGTTTCTTGCTGTACCTATGATTTTTGAATCCCTAATTTTAACAATTATGAGGTTTTCTTTATCGTCAATATCGGCAGTGGTTAAATTTGCCAACTCTTCCCTTCGGCATGCACCGGCAAGTGCGAAAATAGTGCCGATTAATAAAACTGAATATTTGTTCTTTCGTAAAATTTTTTGCTTTTTTCGGTTTAAAACCAATATTCTGATTTTTCAGAAATGCAGTGAGCTTATAAAATTTACTAATATCGATGTCTTTTTTAATTTTTATTACATTTTTGAGCATTGAATATTTTGACCACATTGTGTTAGGTTGAATTCTTTGCTTAACTTTACAAAGTATGCTAAAAGTACCTCTTCCTTTAACGTTTTATCCCCTTTTGTTCGCACCAATTGGAAAACAACTCGTACTGTCTTTCGTACCTACCTCGTGATTTGGTAGGCGGCAATTGTAAATTAGCCATGTTTGCGGCTTCTAGGACATCTTCTGGAAGTCCTCCTTCAGTGTTCATTTTTAAAACAGTTTTTTTAATGCGACTGAAAATATCACTGACACTGAACTGACATAAAAGCGTTGTATGACAATGTATTTTAGTTGCTAAGTGAACAAACCGCATTTGACATAAAAATATTGTAGCACGTCAAAGTTGATGTAAACTATACCTGTGTGTGTGTATATGTTTATTTGGCACTGGTTTTCACAACCAACTGACCAGAAAACTATACCTAAAGCTGCATTATTTTATTTTGCTCTTATTTTGTTTAAATATAAAAAAAATCAAGTATTTTTGCATAAAGTACAATGCTTACATACGTACATTACTAAAAAATTATAAAATATAAGAAAAAATGCGTCTCTAATATGGTAATTTTGCTTTAAAATAAGCATGCGGGAAAGTGCAAGTGTGCGGGAAAGTGCTACTTTGCGCAGGCAAATCAATACGCAAAGCAGCTACTTTGCGTACACTCGTAGAAAATAGTATATTATTCAATGGAGTTTGGGTGGGCGGATGAATCATCCGAGTGTAATAAAATAACCACACAACGAGTTGAATATACTAGTGTCGACAATAAGAAAACTATTTTTAATTTATATTAAATTAATTCTTACTTGTTTAAAGTTATGTTGCTCCAATTCGAGAAATTAATTGTTGTATCTGCAACACCAAAATTCATATTGTGATCTGTATTTGATATGAAATTACTAGAACTAGCATATGTTGTTGGATTATTAGTATTATTTTTATGGATTTAATGTAAAATTCTATTAATAAAATATCCAGTTCAATAAATTTGATAAAGTTTTTAGTGAATGACTTTTACTGGCATTAATTTAATTTGACATTGACGTATAAATTTAGTTGCCTTATGATTATTGAATTAAAAGTGTTGAATTTTTATTATTCAACGCTTTTTAACCAATCAAATCAATTTTACAAACACACTATTGAATAATGAAGGTCAAATTCCGGTTTGATTTTTGGTTTATTATTGGACATTAGTAGATAAAACATTTTTTACTGCATGCATATTTATCTAAGGCAGACATAAAAAAATGGTTTAGGATGATGGAGAGGAAGAAACGCCCAATAAGGAAGAGTAATTCAATGAAAAATTCAGGTTAGGATTACAATCAGAATTGAGGAATTACTGGAACAAAATAGGATACCTTAGGAAAGAAAAAAAATCATATGGCAGATTTATGTTGAAGGGAAGGAAAAAGTACAGAGAATAAGACAATAATTATTTTTGGTCTATATATTTATTAAATTACAACTTTTTTATAAAGATCAAGTTGAAAAAAAATAAATAAAAAATGTATAATGTATTCTTTTTGCGATAATATTATAAAAGTGAAGACATTAAAAACAAAATTATAAAGAGATATGAATCATATCTTTATATATAAAGCAAGTCCAAAAAAATTAACTCCTTCAAAACAAGTAAAATTGATAGCGGTACAAGTCCTAAGGTCAGGCAAAAATTTCTGATTCGGATTATAAAAGCAGCAAAATTTAATGCTTAATCATACCAAGTTGCAGGAAGAGTTCAAGAATGTTAAAAAGCAACTAGTAGCTAGTAAGAAACCAATAATTAAACAGTAAATCAACCTTTTTCGGCTTAGGTCGAATTCTAGGTCATAGAACAAAGATATAGATTTTGATCTAAACTAAAATGACGAAATTTTTACTATATCGGGATTGGTTTGTTGGTACTGATTTTAAGTAGGCCGTATATAGTTCTTTTTTTCTTGTGAACCCGTTTGTTTTCAAAAATATATGGTATGTACAATGACTTGTTTTGCTGCAGTTGCTTAACTGTTCATGCTATTAATACGATCTACGAAATTACATTTTGTTGTCTGGTAGTATGACTAACTATTTGACTAAATTAGTTTCTTCTAATTCCATGTTATTATCGAATTTAGCTGTCGACTAAAAAGTTTGCATTTTATTTTGTTTATATTGGGAGTACAAGTTAGTTTCAAAATAAAATTATTTTTCACCGTTGGCTACTACTTTCTCCCAACACTCTGGCAATTTTCTAATTCCATCTCGAAAAAATGGGTCGTTTTTTAAGGCTATGCAAGTTTGAAGTTAGTTTTCGATTTGTGCGAAAGAAATGAACCGGTGGCTTGGCAAATCGAGCTGCATCCTTCAAAACAATCAGTAATCAGAAGAAGCAATGTCCGGAGAAACATCCCATTTAAGCGTTTCCAAATATTTTTTTATGATTTTTGCGAGATGAGGCCTATGATGTCTTTGCATGTATTTAGGCTGTTTTTCTTGCAATGCACGTCTCAAACAAATCGCCCATAATGTAAAGTAAAGTAAAGTTTATTTTGACTACATTACAAATACAAGACATGTTTATAGCAAGTCATACACACGAAAAGCATTTAATACTTAGTTAAAACAATAATAACAAAAGTTAAAAGTTTTTTTTACATACATAGAGCAGTAACAGAGTAGAAGCAAAATCGTAACATAAACTGTTTAAGAGATTTTTTAAATTTATTTGAAGTAGATTTTTTAAATTCATCTGGTAGTATATTGTAATGCTCAAGATTTACTGATTTTTTTGAGATTTAGTTAAACGATAACGTTTATTTCTAAAATTTACAGCAAATCTAGTGTTATATTGATGTACATCAGAATTTTTTTCTAGATCCTTTATATTTTTATGGATCTTCACTAAAACATAATACAGAAATAAAGTAGGTAACGGCATTATCCTAAGTTTAATAAATATATTTTTACAAGGTTCACGAAATCCGACATTACACAAACAAAAATCTTAAGGCCATCTTTTGCAATTTAAAAATGTCTAAAGCAGCAGAAGTATGTGAAAGCTGGTTGAATTTTTAATTGCCATAACAGAGTGCAGACGTCAACTTACTCTTTAGATAGTCCACGTGCACACTCCAAGTGAGAAATGCATCCACGAATAAGCCAAGCAACTTTACACTCTTAGTGTCACTTTTAGAGAGGATTGTAGAGAAATAAAGATTTTGCGTTTTATCGTTATTTAATTTAAGCCTATTTCATATGAACCATTCTTCAGCTTTTGTAGTAGAAAAAATTTGGTGTCGTCTGCAAATATATCAGATATGTAGGGATGAAGAAAGTTTGGTAAGTCATTAATGTAAGTGATGAAGAGTAAGGGACCCAAGACAGAACCCTGAGGGACACCGTGTTTAACTGGTTTAAAATCGGAAGTAGTATTATTACAATACACAGCCTGATTTCTGTTTGTGAGATAGCTTTCGATAAGTGACAATACAATCGAAGGTCTTTGAGACGTTGCATAAACTTATAGCTGTATGGTCACTCTACCACATTTTCCACAATACTTAATACAGCCTGTGCTGCAGAGTGATTCTTCCAAGATCCAAACAGATTTACTAAAAAAGTTATATTTGTTAAAATACTCAAATAAACGTTCTTTGATAAGTTTTTCTATAATTTTACTGAAAATAGAGATAATTGAAATAGGTCGGTAATTATCTAATTGAGAAGTATCTCCCTTTTTATGCAAAGTTAGTATTTTCGATAGTTTATATTCATCTGGGAAGACTCTATTATTAAACATCAAGTTTATAAGGGTTGTCAGAGGTTTAACTATAATATCTGATGTTTCTTTAATGATAACTGTTGAGGTTATGTGTATCTAGACAGTTAGAATTTTTGAGCGATTTAATTATGATCATAATGTGATCGCCAGGTTTCAGCAACTCGTAGTAAACAACGCCCTGTATGTCCCATCAAAAACAGCATAATCTTCTGAAAATTTAATTCAATAAAGTAAATAATCATTATTTCATAGATAAAAACGAAAAACAAAAATCCTATTTCTATTATAGGAAGTATTAGTTACCGGAATTATGGAAGCATGCCGAAAACATGAACTTTGTTTTATAATTCACTAATCATAAGGACCTGGCTGGAATTTTTGTTTCAATATTTCAGACACGAAAACTCTGGAGCCTATATCTTAAAAAAAACTGTTGTCAGCAATGTGCAAAAATGGTGACTTCCTTGTGCAGATGTTCAATTGAATAAACATTACTATTAAGTTTGTTCTGGAAGCAATGTCAAACGGTCCACAACCGTCCGGAGCATACGCATTCTAATGTAAGCGTAAGGCCACACGGCACTCTGAACGGAACGGGTCCGGCCCGTTCGAATTTATGATACATGGAGAGCAGTGATACAGGCCACACGACAACCTAAACGGGACGGGTCCGTAAATTGGCTAACGGACCCGTTTTTGTGTAGCGGACCCTCCGTCGGTTCTGCTACCTTTGGACGGGCCCGTCTTTCGCATCGTCACTAGCTAGCGGATCATTGTTTGTTATCTACGATGCCACACGGGCATTCACGGACCCGTCTCGTCTTCCATCGCGCAGACGCTGCTAGACTTTCAAGCATCAGTACCGTATTCATTTATTTCATTATTCAGTTGATGTGTTGCTGTTTTGACGATGTCTCAAGAAATAGATATTGAAATTTTAATAGCTTGTGTTGAAAACAGACCCCTTTTGTGGGATAAGTCAAATGAGGACTATAAAAACTAATGCTAAAAGAGAAAATTTTGTTTCCTCCTCTGTCAGGTCCATAAATAGTAAATGCACCATGAAAATATCTTTTCTCGTTAATTGGGTGAACCCAATAATTTCTCTTTCTCCGCCTACGCAACAAACAACACACTAGCACTTTTCGACTTTCCAACTCCATGGTAGTTAAGGGTACTGAATCAAGACCTGTAATGTATATTTTGTAAAATAAGGCGCCGATGGAAACATGATGGAAGGGGTCGCTCCGTGACGCTCGTCAAACCGCTATTTGTGACTAGAGAGATCAACGGGCCCGTCCTCCGTTCTCCGTTCCGTTTAGGGTGCCGTGTGGCCTTACGCTAAGCGTTCTAGAAAACTGAACCCAGGATTCAGACTGCCATCTGTTATAGCGACAACAAAATCCAGTTTGCAAACTGGTTGAAAACCGTCAAAGTACTCCAGGGTAATTCGTGAGGATTTTCACTTTGTAACTTGCTCAGAAGTTTGAAATGGTTGCGATGTGGATGGCACCGACTGTAAATGCTTATGTACTTATTATGAATTGTGATTTATCTAGAAATACCAAATCAGTTATTCCAAGAGAATCTCAACAGTATATATAGTATAAGAAATAATAAAATGAGCAGTTGGAAATCTGTTTACAATCAGTTCTAAGGGCGACCATGCACAGTTAATGGAAATCCACGATACTGGCTTCAAACCGTTGGAAATTTCATGCTAGAACAAACCTATTGTTGCCGTTATTATTAGTTCCACAGTAATATACTATCTAAAAAACGCAGGTCACTCAGACCAATCTATAAACATGTTAAAATTGGTTCAGTAAATTAGACGATACAAGGATACTATAAATACTGGTAGAATCATATCCCCTTTTTTTTGTCTTGGCTATAGTTATGTAGTAACACGTAAAATTGTGACTCCAATGTAACTCACTTATGCTCAAAACTGACCAACCGAGCAAGACCTTGTAATTCGATTACGTAGTAAATATTGTCGCCGCTGCCCGGTCTTTTGATATGTTGAAAGTTATTGATACATTCATTGCATTTGCTCTTATGGGTCGTTTACATCAGTTATGATATCAATACATTTATTAGGCTAATCGATATTAATTAATGTTGTGGGAAGCTAACAAGTGTAAATTTTTACGTTTTGCTATCGGATTGAGTCATTTTTTTGTTAGATAAATAATAGAATATGTGATACAATCTGTAATTTTTTATTATTTCATTAGTATCTCGATATTAGTCATGCAATTTTTATCTTTTAATAAACTATTAAAACATAATACAGCACAATTAAGAGGCTTACATTTCCCAGTAGGCTCAATATTGCCATAAATTAACGTTATTGATGGCTTAAGGGCTTTCTCAAGGTAATTAATAAATAAAATAATGTGCGCATTCCAAAATACGGAGCTCAAAACATTACCAGCTGACAATTGCGTTTTTGGTCACTTTGGGCGACTTTCACCGGTTGCTGTCCGCCTGTTCATGACTCTGGAATATAGTGATGGATCCAAGTTTCATCCATTGTCATTTACCGCGTGTAAAAATCCTTTTTATTGTTTTGTGGAACAACAGACGAATTTGGGCGACCAGGGGGTTCAGCATCATCGGTGTTTGTACGGGCGCTTTTAAAATCAGCAAACCACTTCTTTACCATTTGTCTCGATTAATCAAAGGCCGAGTAACGCTTGAACGGAATTTGTTCCATTTAGAAAGCGATGCTTTATCAACACACGAAATTCATATTTTTCTATTGCTTTGATAATTACAAAAGAAGCGTTACTAAAACTACTGGAACTTGTGAACTAAATGTCAAATTGTCATGAAATTTTAAAGGTTTGTATTCTCTAAAGATTATATAGATTTATTAATAATGGTACCATCTATGTATATTTATTTATTTATTTAATTACACCACCCCACAGCAAAGTCAATTAGTGGGTGGGAGAAGCACGTAAATACAAAAGAAAAAGAATAACATATATATATATATATATATATATATATATATATATATATATATATATATATATATATATATATATATATATATATATATATATATAACATAAAAATATAACAGATAAAAAAAACAATTAAAAATATAAAATAAATAGGCATATGCAACTTAATTCATGGTACATTAAAAACAAAACCTCGTAAGTGGGAGAAAAAAATGTACTTCCATAAGATATTTGCAAATTAAAACGTACAATAACAGAGATATATCACAAATGGCTTGATAAACATTTATTTTTGATTTGTGGAATATTATGGAAGAAAATATCCACAGAGTTGTGCATCCGACAGTGAATTTGACCCATGTGGTAAAGGGAAGATAATTTTAAAACATTAGTTCTTGCAGTCGGGAAATAAAATGAAGGTAGAAGTTGTGTAGCAAAGTTTGGTATGTGGAGACGCAACATACTTAGCAAATTAGGACAGTCAATTTTATAAGTTACAATTTTATGTAGAAAGACTAAAGAGTTACAGTCGCGCCGGGATGCCAGATCGTTAAGTTGAAATCTTTATAGTAAAACATCATGTGGGATACCACGTGGATGGTAAATATTATCCGATTTATACCATAGGAATTTAACATTTCCGTTGAATATTTTCAATCTTATCGATGTGGACTTGATAACCCGGATCCCATATAAGAGAAGCGTAATCTAATTTGGATCTAACGAATGCTTTAAAAATAATGTCACAGTATTCGTCTCTGCAAATGATTTGGTATTTCACAAAACCAAGATTTGTGTACGCTTCTCGTTGAACCCTGTTAGTATGCTCTACAAAACTTAACTTACTGTCGAATGTAACTCCAAGATCTTTGAAACTAGTATATTTTTTGATTGGTTTATTTTCAATCGTATAGTTAAAGGTAATTGGACTAACTCTTCTTGTAAATGAAAGTGTGTTACACTTCGAGAAGTTAAGGGGAAGGCTGTTTTTTATGCACCAATCATGAATTCTATTAATGTCTGATTGCAGAATGTGACAATCGTTGATGTTAGATACCGAGCAATATACTTTAAGGTCATCTGCGTAGAGTAATGTGTTGTAACTTAAGGTCAAGAACCTTGAGGGACTCCAGAGGTTGCGTTCACTTCAACCGATTGGATACCACGATACTCTACTGTCAATTTTCTATTGGACAGATACGAGTGGAACAATTCAATAAAAGAATCGGTCAAACCAAAATGAGATGATAATTTGGACAGAAGAATACCGTGATCCAATCGGTCGAAGGCTTTAGAGAAATCTGTATAAATGACATCAACTTGACCACCGTGTTATAATTGTCGCAACATATTGTGTCAGACACATGAGAGAAAAGAGTCTGGTAGAAAAGATGTTCGAATACTTTGGAAGCGTTACAGATAATTGTAATTGGACGAAAATTTTCCACATCACTTTTGTCGCCTTTTTTGAAAATCGGGCAGATCCGCCCAAATTTCCATATATCAGGAAATCTACCTTCCTTCAAGGCAAGGTTGTATAAAAATCACAAAGGTTTAACCAGTACGGGAACACAATCCTTGAGCAGACATGCAGGAAGCAGGCAGCTGTCGGTTTTGGTTTCAATTTTTTAAGAGCCTTCAAAATACATCAGTTTCCGAAAAAGTGGGAACACTGCAAGAAGAACAATTTAGATATATGTTATGCTACGAGCTTATTGAGTGCCTAGGTTTGTATAAAGATATTGCAAACTATAAGAAAAATGAACAAGTGTATCCAAATGTAGCTATTTAATCCAAGGACTAAATGAGATTAAAAATCAGTATCAGAAAAATCATTTGAAAAATAAAATTACAGGTTTGCACGAAGTCTGAAAATCAAACAAATACTTCTTGGACAAAATCCCCTAGTGATATTGAATTACATCCTTCCAGACTCGTGTTGATATCAACTCTCCGATTCTGTTATTAGGGGAGCAAGTAATTTCTAGACGTTTCGTCACTCTTGTGCTTCGTAGTAGAAACTAGACGGTTAAATCAAACTGCAGGTGGACGAAAGGCTTCAAAGGTCGTATTAAACTATTTAAAAAAAATTAATAAAATGAATAAACTCGATCACCGCCATCTACAATCTAATAACAGATCCAATGTTGCAGGAAAAATATAATTAGTTGGGTAAGTAACCAGTCGGATCCACATCCTCATATTTTAACTAATTAACAAAAGTAAAGTAGACTTAACTTGTTTAAATTTTCATAAAATACGAGCAATTATTTTGATGTCACTTGACAATAACTATGTTGTAAACAGTCAAATATTTTTTAGAATAATTTATAATGGGTCTGGAATATTCTTTACAAAATTTATTTACGACAGTTTTAATTACTTTTTAGAAATCTCACTATTTAGAAAATAAAACGTATATTACAGGACAGTAATAAAACATGATAGAATCTTCTTCAGGTGAATTAATTATATCATTTAATTACGCCTTAGAGCTAAACAGTAACACCACATAGGAAACTACAGTTTTCGCATTGCTCATTGCTGTATTCTCCTTCAATTTAAACTATTATTAGTTAAAGGTAAATGAACTGACACATGTGATTTTGCGTTTGTGTGTAAGGCATGCAGTTTCATTTTATTTGCTGTGAAACATTGGCATAAGCGCCAATCTTTGTTTTTCTGATGGGGGTCCCGATGCCAGATGGTTCAAACAATAACGTTCAAATAATTCCATTAGGCACAGATATACTCTAACAAGGATGTAATCTTGGGCCTACTTCGACCTTCCTTTATTTTCGATAGGTCCCTTGTTAATCCAGAAGGTTTACCGGTTTTCTTGGTAACTAGGAATTAGAAATAATAATAGGAAATATACCAGTACTGTAAAATATAATGCTCTTAACTGGATCAAAAGTTAAAACAAAAAACTAAATTAATAAAAATGGTTGAAAAAAATTGTAAAATAGAGGTTAGAATAATAAAAATAGAAAAAGTTTATTTGTATTTCAACTTAATCTTAAGTCCTGCAACCATTCAACAAAAGAGTTTTAATGTCTGGTTATGATTTTTTTTTAAATTTTAAGATTACGACAGGAAATAAAATTAATGCAAAAATAATAATTTTTTTTTAATTAACCACAAAAATTAAAAACTAAACGGAAAAATTAACTAGTACCTCGTGAGTTCCATGTCACTCAAAGTAAAAAGTTCTGAAGAAAGTACATTTAATAAAAATGAAATAAAAACTGGTTTAATATCTGAGGGAATTATTTTACCCTCTTTTGCCAAAGACTTAGACCATAATAGCGTTGGTGGTAATGATAGAAATTTATGAGCGTTTTTTTGGTGTAATCATCAAGCTTTGTTCGGTAAGTGTTGATAATACGTAACAGGAGTGGTAAGTAACCCATTGCGCACGAAGTGAAAAAGTTTACGCACGAAGCCGCGCAGCGGCGAGTGCGTACATTTTTCGAGTGTGTAATGGGCTTACAACTCGAGTAACGTACTATACTTTTTCTACGCCCACTCATTTTCTTCTATTAAATAAAGGACGTTGTAATTTGTGTAATGATAATTACACAATATTTTAATTCGTTACCTTTGACAACAAATGATTATCGTCTGGGGCATCTTTCAGAAACTTATTAATTTGTTCTGGAGAAAGGATTTTCGCTTTTTTACTTTTACTAAATCCATCCGATTTCCGCTTCAGTAGGGCCATTAGTTTTGGATAATCTGCTATGTTAATGTTATTATTAATGTTTAGTGTAGTTCTCAGCATCGAATAAATGGCCCATAGAGAAGATGGCTTCATAATTTTTGATGTTTCCTCAAAATACACAAGCAAAACATTCTCCGAAAAGGATTTAACGTTATTCTTGTGTCGCCAATCCATAAATTTTCGATAGGTAATTTCGTAACTTTCTTTAGATTTTAGCGGTAACAAATTATGTGTGGCAGCTTGAGCTTTTTCTAAAATCTCCGGTGGAGTGCTCATAATTTCATCACTTTCACTTTCAGACATATTCGTAGGTAAAGTTAAGAAAATCTTAGGATACAATATTTTGTGACAATATAAAAAATAACATAACGTTTATTTCTATAAAAACGCGGGTTATTTTTTGAAAAATTGTATAATGTGTTGCCGACATTTAGGGACATCACTCTTTTAATTTAAAATGTATCTCGCTAATGCTAAAAGTTTTTATGTTTTTCAATTTACTAAATGTATGTAAATAGTCCAAATAAAGTGGTACGTAGATAAAAATTTGATTGCAATTTGATTATATTAAGAAATTTAAGTTTTCTTATCAAAAGGCACGTGTATGTTAGGAGATCTCATTACGTTCATGTTATTGTTAAATGTCATTTACAAGGAATGTTGACAGTGCGATTTTTAACGTTTACTGACGTGGGCGTAGAAAAACGATTTTTTATATTTCATCCTTTAATCGATACTTTTACATTCTAGCCACTCGTTCATTTTTATTTTAATCTAACTCTTTTCTTTCAATCCAGAATGATATCTTGCATTGTTTCAAACCACTTTTTGAATTTGTTGGCTTTTATATCGTCATGAATCACCGGTTTTTTATTACTTTTAAGTCAACATTTTTTAGAAGCCCATTTTTATTTCCAGCGCCAGCGTGCAGTAAGTACTACATATCTGTACCATCTGGCCATGTTTTTTCAAAGGCGCCCTTATTAAACACCCAAATTTCTTCGATAAATACTGGCTTTCAAATGTTTATGGTTGTTGTCTCTTGGTGCGCAGAAGACCTGTTGCAGCGGTTTACCAAACCGGCCCATGCATTCTTTACGTTGAAATGCCGCCTTTTTAAACCCTGTCTGGATTAGACTTAACTTGTGGACTGTAGTTTAGGTGAACTGATGAACTTTGTTAGAATCGTCCCATTGAAACTCACATGTTACGTTTTAACACCGTTTATTTAAATTTGTAACGAGAAATGAACAAACTTAACAATGGAAAAGGTAACATGTTACACAAAAATAACTATAAAATGATTTATGTGTCACCCAGAGATTATTTGTAATTTTATCTTTGTAGAAAAGACATAATTTACGATAAAAATTAATTTATCGGAGCACTGATCACTTAATCAACCAATTGTGTACTAATTTGCCGTACTATGAGGCAGAATGAAAATTTGTCAGAGAAAAATTGACTTTACGTCGTATTTGGGACGACGAAGTAGATTTGCTTGATGCGCGGCAAAAATCGTACTAACTAAATGTGTTCTAATTTTGCATGTCTTAGCCTGTCGATGTCCCCTACCCCTACTACGTCATATATGTGTGGGCGTTTAAAACCGGAAGTGTAAACACTTCGTCTTGCATCTCTCTCTTGAATAGCGCTGTATCTCTCGTACTCAAGCTAGATCGAAATATTATGCCGTTATTTGCGATATATTCGACTAGTTTTTAATCGTGATACGTGTGTTCGGATATTCTAATGGCTGCCCGGAAACGGAAGGCACCGACAACTGTTAACGCGGGAACAAAGAGATGTTATGTCCTTCTTGCTCTCTTGGAGACAGAAGTTTTGACTTTGAATTTTATTAAATCGTAGATTGATATTTGTTTGTTGCTTCATGCAGCGTTGCCAGCTGTTCTTTGTTACAGATGCGGCTGGCCTGATATTTGGCGCAGTTGCCAATTTGATTTTAAAAATGAACGACTTGAATTTATGTTTAATTTTTACAATTGAAAATTAAACAATGGTCTTCTCCTAAAAAACTTGAATTCTTAGCTGTAATTGAGGGCAAAAATTTTTCATTGTTGAAATTTCGAGATCTGAAACCAATTTTATGAATCAAATTGTATACTGATCAGGCACTAGAGAGAGAGAGAGAGAATATGATTTATTGTCATAGAATTTATAAGAATTTATAGATTTTAGCTGTATCGGGAAATTATTATACAATTTTTTTGCATTGTAGGTAATAGAATTTTTTATTAGGTCAGAGGTGGGAATAGGTAAGTAAACATCAGTATCTAAATTTCTTGTAAGATATCTACGAGTTGGTCTTTCCGATAACTTTTGAATGTGCTTGCGAACCAAGCAGACGGATTCAAAGATAAATAGAGCAAGTGATGATGTAATGATTGTATGTATATTTGAACAAACATTTTATGGATAATTGCATGTAATCTATTTAAGGAAGGGCCGCTGCGTTTGTAGTACTTTTTTCCATTCTTCCACTGTTTCTAAAAACTTTTTGTCAAATGACCAAGGCGAAATTTTAAGTCTCTGTAAGAATTTTGTTGAAACTTTAATTGGTTTATCTAAGATTTCTTTACAACTCTTAGCCGGGAAAATTCAATCACCAAAACAGGAATTATTAATAATTTAGCTCTTATTATTATCATTTTCTTTAACTTTCTAAGATATTTTAAAGATTGAAAAACAATAATTTTGTTCTGTCATTTTGGCAATATTAAATTAGAGCAACATTAGTATGTACAATAAAGTTACGACGTTGTTTTTTTGACAATTTTTTGTTTACTTCAATTCAATACAATTGGTCTTTTGGATTAGGCTGTTTGCAAATCGTACATTAAATAAGTTATGTAAGTGGTTAAAGCATCAATAATACTAAAATCAAAAATGAATACGGTTTTTAGTTCTTTATTTCTTGTAATCGCTTATTAACAACTCATTTATGGAGTTCGATATGTAGCAGGGAGGCCGAAAACCCGTTCCTATAAAATTGTTGTTGTTAGACCCTCTACTAGTCAATGCATCTGCCTTTTCATATCCATCGTATATCTGGGAATCCAGATCTGCGTAATGCCTCAGACACACACAACGGACTTTTGACGTACATACGGTAAAAAGTCGGACAAAAATTACTTTGATATTTTTCCGTCTTCCTTTGATATTTTGACAAAGTAATCTGTGTACGACTTTTTATCGTACGTCAAAAATCCGTTGTGTATCTGAGGCGAAAGTGGTGATCCTAAATGATGCTGTTCAAAGCTGACTGGCTGTCAGTGCTAATTATATTTAGACTACCTTCTGTAGGATTTTTCTGTATACAAGCATAAATAGCAAGTATTTCCGCCTGGAAAATCGTGACATGCTTTTTTAAGAAGAAACTGTTTTTCGCCTTCGGATATATTTCATACACCGTCTCTAGTACCCTTTTCTATGACGGATCTGTAAACCAGGCAAGTCCATTTGTTTTAATAACAGCTGGATTTTAAATTAGTCATTTCCAAACATCTGAAAATAATATGTAGATGATACAAACTGTCATCTTCGATTAGCTGTCTATTTTGTTTCGATATTTTACCTAGCCACCTAGTCACCTAGACGCTGCTTCCACTAAATGATCTTATGAAAGCGGTCAAAGCAGTCATTCTAAAAATACTAAAATCAAAAATAAACACGGTTTTTAGAATTAAATTATTTTAATCTTTAAGTATTGAGCACGACAAACTACTTCCGTATTTGGAGTCTAAGATATGTTGGAAGTACTTAAGCGTGTTCAGACCTACTTCATAAAAAGAATATGCCTCATTATTAACACACTGGGTTATTTATTAAGACTTGAAACAGGCAGAAATAATATTTTCCTTTTATATTTATAAATAAATAATCAACTTAAACAGAAGTGACAGGTTTTATACACATACACCAATAAAGGAAAATATAAATACAAATAATCAGCAATACCTGTGCACTGTTGGTTTAATGATTACCATGCAATCTTGTATGAATTAAAAAAAGGCTAAAATTTGATCATGTTTGTACACCAGATTATCAACATAAAATTAAGTGTTACACGATACAAATTTATGTGAATTTAGGAAGGTAGGATCACAATATTATATTACTCTAAATTACCAACTGAGATGCAGTTACTGATTAAAACTCTGAAAAAGAGAAATATGTTTTTAAAACCGTTTTAGCTTGATATTTATTACTCGGAACATTTTTTCCATATTAATTTGTTAGGCCCAACTCCTGTATTTTGCTCTACCAAGTGTGCGACAAATGAAATCGGCATCCTACAATATTAAAATTTGGCCATACAAATCTGGATGCCTTATGAATGGCCAGTTCAAAATCCACAACAACGTTAATTGGATTAAAAAATTAATTGTAGGTTTTTGCATTGCATATAAATTGTTGAAGTTGAACACAAAAAAAACATGTTTGTATAGCATGTAAAAACAATAATAAAGTTTTATCAATATGTAATAAAACATTTTCACCTTTATTGGTTTGCTGGCTGAAATTTTCGACGATTTTCAATATTTCTTCTCACAGCATATAAATTTTTTCTAATTCTATCGATGTCTTCGGTATTAAGTTCATCTGCAAACCTATTTCTTTTTTTAATTATTAAGGCTTTACTGTCAAATCTTCCACAGCTTTCTTTTGGCACTGTTACTTGTAGTTTGTCTCGCAATTATTGAAGTTGGTTGGTTGAAGAAATAGGGCCCAATAATTGTATCTCCTAGTATACCGCACCAAACATTGACACTCCAGCGTCCCTGATGTTGCACTTCCTGCATCCAGTGGGGATTTTCGGCACTCCAGTAATGCATGTTATGTAAATTTACTCTACCGTCACTGTGAAAAGTTGCCTCGTCTGTCCAAGAATTTGCGACAAAAATTGAGGGTTTTCTTTGATCATCTCCAAAAGCCAGTAACAATGATCCAGCCCTCGATCAAAATCCGCTACATTCAAGGCTTGGTGCAAAACTACATGGTAAGGATGTAACCTAAAATCAATTGGTTTAGCCATAATGCGAGAGTAACTCTTACAAAAAATATAAGTAATTGTCTTTCTAATATATATATATATATAATTCTTTGGACGGTCGTCTGTGGTATTCCGAGCTGTAACGATAAGGTTCTCGTACTAACGTGTGGATTAAACTCTATATAAGATAAAACATTGATAATATTTTCTTCGGTTCTGGCGTTACGCCGCCTAGGAAACACAGGTCGGCGGAAACTTCCCGTAGTACGTAACCATTGAACCAGGCGTGGAAAGAATCTGCTCCTGAAATGACGGCGATTTGGATACCTCATCGCGTACTCTCTTGCAGTAAGTAAACTTGAATCATATTGACGGCTTCATCATTTGTAAAAGGCAAAGGCATTTTGAATGCTTAACCGAAGACAAAATAAATAATTTTACGCTTCTTTGTAATACTCATTAAAAACATACGATATATTCCAAAGCCTGCTTATGATTAGCTAATTTGCCAATTTTGATCTTTTACATTTACATTATAGTTTTTCACATTTCTTACGATAAGTCAAAAACGAATAGGGATATCCAGATGCGGTTTTCACTAAAATATAAGAAATTTAAAGCTGCTTCAGAATATTTTACTAAAATAGTAACGTTTCATTTAATTTTTTTAATAAAATCGTAAAAATAAGTAATCGCTGCATAAAGCGACCTCTAGTTTATCTGTTTCAAAGTAATCGATAAGGTATATGAACGGTCTTCAAAGTCCACACAATTCTCTTTCATATGAGTCCAGAAACAGTCGGTTAGGTTGAATAGTTAACGAAATATTAAAATTTAAAAAATGAAAAGTAGATGGTCTTCCTTCTCGCTTATTATGACAGATACAATGAAATGTCACTAGAAAAAATTATCTAATATTAAATGAGCTTTCAAATGATGATATCAAAGTAACAGCTCATTCTGCGATTTTCTGAGATAATAGTAATTTTAGATTTGCACATAGCAGTAACGCCCCCTAGGGGCGAAATTTAGATCTTAAAAGTAATTTCCAGCAATTTCTTTTGGCCACTTTTACTATCGATATTTTTTTCCCCACAACCTGGGACAAATACTTTCCAAGATACAGCCGGTTACCTCGCTTACAATTGCTAAGACATATCACCATAACCCACCTTCAATTTCGCACTAGTATAATGGAAACGACAGCAAAAACTAGTTTAAAATATTAACTATTTAATTCTTTTTCTGCAATAAGTCAAGGTGGCTCTTTTGAGATAATTTCTGTACTCTAGAAGAATGGAATGAGGATGATCAGGGCATATATTTTAGATTGGTCTTCAAAAAATTTTTAACAGTTAAAATATCACTTATTCGGTATTATTAAATTAAAAACCCACGCACATTTCAATAATGTATATATTTAAAAATCTAAAGTTGATATCACTTTCGGCGAAAAAATATTTTACGTCAAAAAGTGACATTTGCGATATTGACTATTTTATCACAAAAATTGTAACAAAAAGGAGATTTACCATGTAGAAGTAAAATTATGTCCTAAAGTTCGTTTTCAAAAAAAATTATGATTCTTTAAACTAATTTCTTCTCGAATTTTTTTTCTTGGTTTTCTTTTAATATAAAATAAATTTGATGGATAGGCATGTTGCTAAATCATTTTTCTGTATATGTTTACGAGTTTTAAGGTGAAAAAAAAATTGTAATTTCACACAAATAAAATTGATTTAAAACTAATGATTGTACATGATATGTTTCAAGCAATTACTAAAGCATGCGATTATGTAATTGTTCTCAATATTCAACGTTTACGTGTTGAGAGAAATATACCGTTGCGATGAACCGAAGAAATAAACTTATGCTACTTTTTACAACGTATTTTATTAATTAAAAAATGCTAACGGAGATTGTTATAAAAGATGTAATTACATCGAAAAAATTGTACGTACAATATAATTGTTTTTTTTTATACTGTAATGATAAATTAGTAATTAAAAAATGTTAAATTATGTATCGAGAGATTTACAGAATAAAAATACATTATTCAGTACAGAGTAAATGGAATGTAAACTATTTCTGTTGTTGACTTGAATCAAAAATTTGTAAGTTTTCTTCAATTTATTCAAGATTTATTGTTGAATTTTATGTAAATTACACATTTATAAAGCAAAGCTCAGATTAAACAGTTTACCAACCACTGGTTGTTACTGGCTAGTAGTAGCATCAGCAGGCAGCGACTGATGATTTGGTTACTGCTGTTGACAGGAACTTGTAGTAACGCCTGTGGTGTCAACATGGCATTCGCGGTTCAGCCTATGCAATGTTGGATGATGCTGTTAAGAATGCATTATTTAAACATGCCTTAACGAACAGATGGTGGATTAGACCATGGATAAAACGAAATAATGAATTTGTAAAATTTACCAGACTTGATGAGGACCCAGAATCAGACAGAAATATTTTGGGAATGTGCGCTTCCAAGTTTTAACAATTATTGGAATTAGTTACACCTATAATAAGAAAACAAGTTGATTGATTGATTAAGACGATGTACCTGACTGAGGTTTTTTAAAAGCCTCAATACTGCAGCCTTAAGACTTATTGTATTATGTCCGTTACATCGTTATGTTCAGGTGAAGAGGTTTGTTACCTTTATCAGGCTGAGTAGCCTTTTCACCAGATTTTCTTTTGGAAAGTCCTCCTGTGGGTTTACCGGCCCCAGTAGGTTATACATCCAGTGCGTGAGTGCCAGGCACTCTAGTATGATATGTGAGGCTGTTTCCTCCTCCTCATTGCATAGTCTACATATGGGGTCATCTTGAAAGACGCCCATTTTATGTAGGTGTTCCCTAAGGTGACAATGTCCGGTTATTAGTCCCGTGACATGCCTTATTTGATTTCTGCTTAGATTCAGAATATCACCTGTCAGTACTTTTGATGGCGCTTTAACCATTCGTTTACTGTTTTGTTGGCCCTGCACGAGATCCCAGCGTGACCGGTGTTCTTTTAACATCCACCTAGTCAGCGAGAGCCGTACCGAGGATTTGGGAATGCCAAACGCCGGTTCAGGACCAGTAAAGACGGTCGCTGAGGCTTTCCTTGCCAGGGCGTCTGCTTCCTGGTTGCCTTTTATCCCTTTATGCCCTGGGACCCATCTAAGTGTTACCTTATTTTGGTTGGCCAGAACGAGCAGGGTTTGTAGGCAGTTCCAGACCAATTTTGATCTGATTTTGTTACATGATAGGGCCTGTAGGGCAGCTTGACTGTCAGAGTAAATGAGGATTCTTTTCCCTCTATGCCCCCTGTTAATATTCTCCCTCAAACAAAGCTCTATAGCATGTACTTCTGCTTGAAATACTGATGCGTAAGTCCCCAGTGGTGCGTATAGGTTGCATTTGGGTGTTTCACCATATATTCCAGCTCCAGTTCCACTTGCGGTTTTTGACCCATCAGTATACCAAACTAATGTTCCTTCCCGAAAGTTGTTTGTTTCTTCACCTTCCCAACTCAGCTGAACGCTGAAGGGCTTTGTGAAGTTGTTTTTTGGTGCCATTTCGTCACTTCTCATCTCCATCAACGAGTTTGTGATGATTTTTGTGATTCTACTGTGTCCTTGTTCATAAGGATCCCAGTAGCCATTGCATTCCAATATGAATGCCCCCATTCTCGCCTCCGCTCTGATATAAATATCAAGTGGCGGAAGGTTTAGTATGGTTTCCATTGCTGCTGTTGGAGTGCTCCTCATGGCACCTGTAATGCAAATGCAGGCTAAACGCTGGAGTTTAGCAAGCTCCAGTATCGCCTTCCTTTGTATTACCTTAGGCCACCACACTAAGGAGCCATAGGTTAACTTGGGTCTTACCACTGCAGTGTACAACCAGTGTACCATACGTGGTTTTAAGCCCCATTTAGTGCCTATGGCCCTTTTGGCAGCCATTAGTGCCATTTTACCCTTATTAATGGTTTTTTCTAAATGCTTATTCCAGGTTAGTTTAGCGTCAAGGATTATACCTAGATACTTCACCTCCTGGGTTAATTGTAGTTGAGTATTGAAGAGCTTGGGTTGTCTGAGATTATCCAACTTCTTCTTTTTCGTGAAGGCAATTAGTACTGTTTTGTTAGGATTAACTTTAAGGTTTTCCTTTAGACACAAAACAAGTTGATAGATGCACTTCTATACAAAAATAAATTGGATATTACATTATTTCTTTCTTTTCCGTGTCCGGATCACCATATCAAATCAAATTTTCAGTTTCAAAAATCAGCCACATATGTGGCTTTGTCATTTGCAAGTATAAGGTCCTCCTTTGTGCAAGTCTCACTCATGTTTGGACACACGGCCAGATGATGGTGGTCTTGGGTTACGCCGCATTCACAGTTGTCATCCTTTTTATAGCCCCACTTTTTTAGGTTGCTGTTACATCGTGCGACTCCCGTCCTCAGCCTGTTCAGCGTCCTTCACGTCGGGAAAGGTAGATGGTGTCCAGGGGCCAGCTCTTCACTTGCCTCGATCCGTATGCGGGTAGCAGCCACTCGCCATAGGTTTGTTCGGTGTGCTTCAGGCGTAATCTCCAGGGGTGTTGTCGATCGCATAAAGCTAGGATTTTTACATTAAAAATGATATGGTCCAAACAATTTCTCCGAACCTGTATAATATCTCTAAGTCGATTTATGACACTAGTTACACCATTTCTGGGACCTGAACCCTTCTGCGGAATAAGCACCAGTACAATACTTGATGAACTTGGAAAAGAAGTAAATAACAAAAGATCCCAATACTGGATAGGACTACAAGGAATGAGGCAGGCCAAGACACTACTGGGAAACTATAACCAGAAGAGATCTGACGACTGCGTCAGTAAAAGTAAAAATAAGCTCAGAATACTAACGGGTATCCTAACAGGGCACTGCCGGCTGAGAAGCCACCTAAAGAAACTCGGATTAGTAGACAAAGAAGAATGCAGATTCTGCGAGGAAGAGGAGGAAACCTCTATCCACATTCTCTCAGAATGCTTTACCCTGCAAAATCCAAGGGTACGATACCTCGGAGAATATCAAATAGAAGAGGAAGATCTACCTAACCTGAAGCCTACCGACATCCTGAACTTTTTGAAAGCAATAGGACTGGAGGAACTGCTCTAATCGTTGAGACATCCTCAACGATTGGGCAGCAGTAGGGGGCACAATAGATCTTATAGGTCGCAGTGTATCGATACCCCCATCACAGATAGATAGATATGACACTAGTTCAGTTTTTCTTTCTGGAAGATTGGTGAATGTATTTTAACCATTTGTTATTTATTAACAATGTAAGAAACCTGAAAGCTATACTTTTGCCAAATTTCTATATCGTACTCATACATTGTAAACTCCCAAGTTCGATAATTTTAGCGTATCAAAAACATGGGGTTCTAAAACAATAATAACCAAATAATTCACCAATATATTGAAAATAATAAAGAAAATGAAATAAAACTTATCTAAGCAATATCTGAAGAATTCATTGGATCGACCAGCTACTTACAGCTACTGAATGTGACGAAGCCCGTGAGTCGATGTCCAACGCCCTTTCACTCAAGTAACAAAATCAAAGTTGCAGGAAGTAGGTAGCCCAACAAGCAGTGCAGGATAATAATGGTCAGACCCAGGCATCAGGTCTGTCCAGCACCATTTTTTTTAATTTGCTGGTATTCATTGGTACATTCGCCCGAAAACGAAAATCTCAGCTGTCTGAAATTTGTGGAAGGGCGGGAAAACGGCCCATTGGTCTCAAAAATGTGTTTTTTTCGCCTATTTTCGTCGATATTTCCGAAAATATGACACTTAGAGAATTTTTGTTCATTACCTACAAAAATGATCCTCATCATTTTTGTCAAAAATTTGAAACTTTTTGACATAACGAACCCCTGTTTTAGCTCCTGTCCTTCATTTAGAGAGGAATGACACTCCAAAGCGGATTACAAATTTTTCAATAAATCACGTAAAAATTAATGTTTTTTCATGATTCAAAGATCAGATGAAAAAAGGAACCTACCTGTAGCTATAATATCATGTTACTTTTTCCTTTTATTTATTTCTTTGAATTATTGAAAAACCGGGACAAAGTTTGTTTTTGCTCGATATTTTGACCCTCCTATAAATTTATTTAATCTCAAGTATTTTATTAAGTGCACGAGAAAAAACTCTGCCTTCAAACTTTCTCAAATTGGATTTTTTTACAATAAATTTATTAATCAAGTGCAAAAAGTGAAAAAAGTTGGTTATTATTGCCTTATCTTATCAGACAAAAACGGGGTAATATTCAAGTTTTGGGAGGATATTCAAATTTTCCGTTTTTACCACAATACTTTTGCGAATTTTCAGATTCTCAAAATTGCGAATTTTGTGAAACGCCGTTTTTGCAAAAAATATTAGTGTAGCGAAAAAAATCATAAAGACAACTTTTGTAGGTAATGAACTGCTTCATTTTTTGTCTAAAAATGCTCTAAGGGTCATATTTCGGCAGGTATCGTCGAAAAACGGATTTTCGAGAACTTCGGAGCCATTTTCCCACCCTTCCACAAATTCCACGTAGCTGAGATTTTCGGAGGTAAATGTACCTATGAATACCTGCAAATTAAAAAATTGACTTGATGCCCAGGTTTAGGGTTTTTGTGGCGTTAATTTACTGGACTAACTGGCAATTTTTAAATAAACTAAATTATCCATTTTCTCAAATATGGCCGGAAAGGTTTTAATAATAAAGAAACTTTAGATGTGGATAGAGAATAAATTAAAACAAATAAATGGGGGCATATTCGCCAGCGAGAAGGAGTACACAAATAATATTCACTGAACTTGTGTAAAGTTATAAATAAAAATTCTATCCATTTTCAGGTATACGCTTATATTAACAAACAAAAATTAATTTATTCCTAACTTTTGGCCCACGCTGTAATTCTGAAGATATAAACGCGTTGGTTGTTCTATACAATATATTTATAAAAAAGACTGTTGTATCTATTGCGACAAAATTTGTTTTATCAGTATTGACATATCCTCAATAAATTACATTATATTAAACATTTAGGGGAGAGTCGTGCAAGACGGCACAGGCAAGATAATATCAAGAAATACAGGTGCTTACATTCAAAATTCAATTCTTCTTTTTATGCCACTTAAAGAGTTTCAAATTGATACATAGGTTACATTACAAATTTTACAGAAGCCGGCAAAAATCAAAGATCATTCAGTAAAATCAAAGACGTTAGAAAATTTAGTAGAAAAATTTAAAACTTTACAAATGAGTAGATTCGTCTTATTACTCTAAGTCATAATTCTGTTTTAAGCCTGTATTTAATTGTAAACTTTATTGTAAAACCATTTTAATTTGAATAAAAATATTTAAAGCTATGATTTTTACCTGTACCTGTCTATTATATATTTATTTATAAATACAGTACTTAGGTACTTAATTATATGAAAAGAAAAACTTCTCCATATCTCAAACATTGGAAACACCGGGCCACTAAAAGTGACGAAGTCGGTGTGTGTATATCCAACGCCCTCTTCACTCAAAT
The DNA here is from genome assembly GCA_949320105.2 of Crepidodera aurea. Classification (NCBI taxonomy): domain Eukaryota; kingdom Metazoa; phylum Arthropoda; class Insecta; order Coleoptera; family Chrysomelidae; genus Crepidodera; species Crepidodera aurea. The sequence goes on from OX439475.1 coordinate 29,498,133, forward strand.
ATCAAAATCAAAGTTTGCAGGTATGCAACCCATCAAGCAGGTTCGGTGTAGGTGCAGGTGCAGGTGCAGGTGTTTCCAATGTTTTCTTCAGACACTGCTTAGAGACGTGGTGTCGAGGTTGTCTAGTTCCTACTGATGAGGTACAAAAATACCGAAACTAGTCTAGGAATGACAAACTCTTCAAATATCAAAATCAAAGTGTTGGTTTGGTTAATAGCCGTCCAACTCGCGTCTAAATCGTTTTTAATTTTACACCTGTGGGGGCTTTTGTCCCAGGAGTAGTTATTTTCGATTTGGACGTGATTGCATTTTCTGTATAATTTTATTATACTTTGTGGTACCGACTTTGAGATTTTTCGAATTTTTCGTTTTTTACTTAATTATATTCCAACCACTAATAATTGATGATCATTTTAATAGCGATATTTGGTGTAATACTGGTGTCGAGATTGGCTGTCGGATTAAAAATGTCAGGTAGTTGGTGTCGAAATCGGTTACGTCCCTTAAATTACGCACGCATTGCTAATTTTCGTTTCGATTGTATGAATATTCATGGAAAATTACATTAAGGTATTTGTTTACCAAAACAAGTAATTTTGTTGTGTAAAATTATTTTCGGGTAGCTGATTACTTATACTAAAAATATGTTCGGGACTTTTAAGTTAATTATGCGTTTTTAATCTGGCTACGAATATCCATGAATTCAAAGAAAAGGATCGCAAATCCACAACATGTGGCAAAACTGCAACTTATTATTTCGTTGACACAGGCAAAGATTCAAAAAGCTAATAAATATGTTCGCGTAGTCAAAAATTTGTTCATTGTATCTACACGGATGTTAAGGATGATGGCAATAAAGCCACTTATGCCAGTGCGTTGTGTAACTCAGACAAATGGTACTAATATTTTGTTTGTTTTCATTTTATGTTACCAAATAGGATATGATTATTCATCTTGAAATTTGACAGAGTTTAGCACTTTTTGCTTGTAATGTGGTGATTTACACACAGCGTCAAAAACAGGAAAGGAATTTTTTTACATACATATGTCATAAATTCGTTACTCTGTTACCAACTTATTCATATATTTTTTTAGGTACAAAAAAATAAGAAAAACGAAATTATGTACCAAAACTTAATTTTTTTAAATTCTTATTTTTTTTAAAATAAATGCACATATGGAAAAAAATGACAACATCAATATTCCGTGTGACCTCCTCTGTCCTCGAGGCATGAATTCACCCGCATTGGCATTGAAAGAATAACATTGTTAATCTCTTCTCGAGGAATATTGTTCCAGTCAACCTGTGCCGCCACTATCAGCTCCTGAATGGTTATTGGAGAGTTTAGTCTTCTTAAAATGGCTTCTGAAATCATATGAGTTTACCGGCCAGTTCATTCTTTGAACATTGGCTTCACCTAACACATTCAGGATCCTTCTAGTGCGATGTGGACGGGCGTTGTCATCCATAATGATAAAATGTGGCCCAAATTCTTCTCTCCGGGGCAAAACAATTCGCCTGGTAACATTTTCCAGATATATGTTTTCCGTTAGCGTCTCTGGTATGTGAATAAGTGGAGTGCGATAACCATGCATTATGCCTCCCCAAAACATTACTGTTCCTCCTTGATAAAAAACCAGTTATTGAGGAAAGGCTAAACGTGCTGCAGGTCCTAGCTCTCTCCCTTATATGGCGGCTATCTCTTGTTAGTCCAAATCGGGATTCATCTGAAAAAATGAAATTTCTTCTTTTTTTTTAAATTTAATAATATTTATAAATATAGGTAAGTAATACTTATATAAAGAACGTCATAGAAAAAGGATAATATCAAATATATTTTCATATCGCCAATCAAAATTTTAACTTTATTTTTTTAGTTTTTAGTTTAGTTTTTTAGTACATACTCTCGACAAAATCGCGGCGTCAATTTCATGTGTTTGTTAAATAGAAGTATCCAGGACAAGACGTTAGAACCAAATATTTAATAATAAAAGAAATAGAAAATATTTGGTTCTTCCAAAATGGCTCGGAAGGTTCGCGTTCACCGAGTACTTTGCCACTTCGCCATTCGGATTCTGGTAACAGTAAAATTAGCTAAATATCGATCCTCTCTTTCGTCTCTAACACGATGACGCCCACTAATATGTCTCCTATTTACACCTCTAGTTTCTTGAAACAATTTCACTATCCTGATAACAGACGTTCTGGGAATGCCAAGCCTCGCTGAAATCCTATGATTTGACCAGTTCTGTTGATGTAGAGCTATTATTCTTCCTTGTCAAAACCAGAAATTTGATGGCCGGGCATTTTTAAACAATTGAAAACAAATTATGCTCTTCGAGATTTGTACGAAACTAACAATTTTTAACAAATGTTGTAGTTAAAAACAGAGATAAGGTTTTTTGGCTTGATAAAAAACAGCATTTTATTCGAGAATATTTCTGTAAAAAATTATTTTGATAAAGGTTTTAGATTTAGTTGTTTACAGTGGGCCCTAGTTTTTTGACGTGGGTAATTACCAAGCAGTAATAAAATAAAAATTTTAAAATTTATTATTCAAGACTTCTGGTGGATACATTCGAAAACTTTAAGTAACGCACCTTTCCCTCTCTATCCTATTACTTTTATAATGGAATATCAATCGAGAATATTAGATAAAAATGTTTTTTTTTAATTTTTTTATATCTAACGCAGACTAAGATTCGTATGAATGACTTTTTCAGATACAAAATTTTAAGTAAGAGCCACTAGAGGCCTTCTTTTTTAAGTTTAGATAAAATGGAGCTTTTCGAAGAAAAATTACATTTTATTCACTTTTCGAGCGCCTCAAGATAGTTTTCTAACCTAGAGACACGGATCTGCCCTCTGGGATCCTATTTTCGGCTGCCGTCTTATCTTATTTTAAAAAGTGCACCATCGTCCAAATAAGAGACATTAGTTTTAAATGCCAGATTTGTAAATCTGAAACCGTAGTCAATGTAGTTGGCGCCGAAGTTAAAGATAGATTTATTATTAATACTATACAAGGCAAAAAACAAATTGAGGTAAAAATTAGGTGTTTTATTTGAGACTCTCCTGCCTATATCAAGGGTAGGTAATTTTATATTTATAACATAAAATCTTCATATGACCCGAACAATTTGTTAGGCGTAGCGAATTTTAACACTGCCTGAAATGTACAACGACTGGGGAATATTCATACATATCGCATACTGTTTATTTCCCAAGAGCTGGTTGCAACTTACTTACAGATGAGAGGTTCCCAAATATAATATACGGAAGGCATCACAAAATCGATAGTCCTCTAGAAGAACTGCCGATAGACATGATAGACGATGACGATTCTTTGCACGTTATTGATCTAGGTTTAATGAAAAGATTACTCACTGGTTGGAAGTTTTAAATTAAGTATTTAAAAGAGATTTTGTCAGTAAAACTTTATTTTGACAAAGTGCCTATATCTCCAGTCGTCTTCACAGCCTTCCTTATAATCTTTCAATTTTGATTCATAACGTGGATCTGCTGGTAGTACGGAAATAGAGGTTACCATTGAATCCATTGCTTCATCAGTAACAATGTTATAAATATTGTTCAGATCCGTATATGCGAAACCAATTTTTCAAATTTTGGAAATTTTTTCATCTCTTGCCATAGTTACTTGGTTATGTATTATAGTATTAATACTTTACTGTTGCTCTAGGCCCATAACTTTTTAAATTAAGTATTTAAAAGAGATTTTGTCCGAAATTAAAAAATGCTGAGATACATGGACATTCTAAGATTATTCAATTTGAAACCTTTTCCTTAAATTCAACTGGTAACAAAGATAAATGGTTCTTCACTTCAAAAAATTAAGACGTACTTATGCAATATTAAAAAATAATATTATAACTCTAATTATAGATGGCAGCACATCTAAAAATATTATAACTGTTTATGGCTGTCCAATAGTTAATACAAATTATTTTTTTGAGCGTCCTATAATATCGTCGTATCTTAACATATATGCAGATCAGATGGATGTTTAGGATCTTTGCAAAAATATTTCATAAATGTAAACTTATTTTCGTCCGAGATAATGACGAAATAATTTTTATACCAGTTCTACATACATATCATTAAAGAAAAGTAAACAATTAAACAAAATTTTATTTTTTAATAAACATACATAATCAATTTTGGGGCACTTCTTGACTTTCTATGTCTTCCTGGTTTTTATGCACTCTGACATTATCTATCTGCTCACCATTATTACCAGTACAGGATCGCCCATATGACAGTTTTTTAGGTCTATTTTTGCTTTGTGATGTTTTTACGTTTGAGGCATAATTTCTTCTTATATAATTTCTAACACCTTTGAAAAAATCTTCTAGCGTAAATCTTGGGTCTGCCAAGTTCACGATATTTTATTCGTATTAGGAACTTTTGTACCACCATTCCAATGTAAAGAATTGTCGAGTAAGAAACTTGTCAACCAATATATAACTGTGATCGATGCATTTAATGCTGGTATTCCTACCACAAATCACACTTAGATTATTAACGTATTCATTTAAAATTTGAGGGTCTTTTAGCTTCTCATTTAAGTTTTTCATGTCTTCTAAGCTGGGATCCACGTGCCAGACCGTCGCGCTACTAATTAGCCCACTCGTAGTGTAGTGGCATTATTGTCAACACCCCGTTTTTTTGCAAATTCTTTCATGATTTTATCTTGATTTTCCACAACAGTGTTTAGGGTTGATATTATTGTATCTAATTTGTTATTATCGAGGTCAGTTGACACTATTTGAATAGTAGGATATCGTAATTTATGTCCGAAATATCTGGTAGGCTACAAAAGAAAAATAATTGATAATTGTTGATATTTTTGTTATTTATTAATAACACGTTCCCTGCCACGCTAGTCCCATCGGACCTGTAACAGTTCATTTTAATGGACAGGGTTGGTCCCATCGGACCAGCATAAATATTTTATCGTATCACGCAATTAGGCAGGTACTACGTATTAGGTAAATATTCTTTTTTTTAAATTTAGTTTTATACATTTTGTGGACTTATATCTATGTAAAGTACTTTAATACTTACAATGCAGCCATACTATTGAAATCCGTGGTGTAAAAATGTGTTCTTTTGGGCAACAAAACTCTCGTCTTTCTTTGTCGTGCGTCAGACTTGGACTCGTCCTCTGGTTCTGTCTCAATTTGTTGAAGCATTTTTACCAATTCCTCCTCAGCTTCTTCGTACGAAGGAAAGTAGTCCTTTTTAATTTACAAGGACTTGCAAACCAATTTGCTTCGGGAGCCGAGTCGCCATCCCTTATTAAGTTAGAGGAAAATGCATTCGGCCTGAACAAAGTGTTTTCTTTTTCCCAGAGTCTGTGCACGATTGTCAACACCGATTTTCTCTTTTCTATTGTTTCTATAATTTTGTACATGTTTGCGTAATTCATCTATTCATCATTCAACTAGTAACTGTTGACATTTCTAGGTTATGTTTCTAACGTTGTTCTGTTCTCGCCAGAACTGTCTTAATTATATCAAAATTACTTTTTAGTATGACAAGTTTTTCGAAAATTCTTGATCTCTATGCCTTCTGGAGCTAAATTGCGTCCTTGCCATAGAGTTATCTTCTATTCCTTCTACGGTAGCATCATCTTCATTTGTTGGAGTTCGTTCCTTTCGTAGCCGGATTGAATTTTCAGCGGGCATATCATTTTTGTTGGCCGGTTAGGGAACCCACAAAATCCGCCGAGAATGATCTATTCAAACTGGTACTTAATTTTCGTGATCTTAACTCCATTACGTATCGCTACTCTATATCGGCTAATAATGATCACGTCGGGGTCACCAATTGTAATATATTTGGGACACCATGTACTACAGTTTATACTGAACCAGTGCGCTTGCGCATGATACTGAAATGGTCATTATTTGAGTAGTAATATAGTAATTAGCAGATGAAGAAGTGTTTAATTTACTCATTCATATTATTTGGTTATATTTATATTCCAAGCATATTCTTGGTAAAACCAAAAGATATAACAGTGGCGACGAGGATGGGATTATTCCGGTAAAACCTTCTTCTAAACTCGCGAGGAGTTTGGTTATCGGCGAGAGCTACTACCACTTCTCTTAGGTTGTAATACACTACTTGTTCGGCCTGCGGTATAAACCGGTGATCTCGTGTTTCATTGTCCTTCCCTATCTTCGGAACATACAACCTTTCTCCAACCTTGACCTTGCCAATTTCATTCACAACTGAAGATATCTGGTCTGGCATAGCGATGATACCTTTCACCACTGAAATGAGATCTTCGCGGACATTGATTTGTCTATAATCTTCCTCATTGTCCATAATCGCAACTATGCCTCGTTGCGCAATTACCACTTTAGTTTGGAATATTGCCAATCCAATCCTATAAAGCTGATGAATGTCGCCGCGAACTGGTACTGCGTTAAATTCAAATAGAGCACGAAAAATGCTCACACACCCGAAATCTATTGAACGCGTGGTAACGCAAAGGGTAACAGCTTTAAAAGTTTGTACTGCCTCTAAACGCTCTAAGGCTGACTCGCCTGTCTTCACACCCGGAAATAACTTCTTCTTCAAATCTTCATGTAAATCATTTTCTGGTATAAGGGACTGGGCTGACCTGAAACTCTCAACACGCTGTTGATTATAGGTCTGGCGACCTTTTCCACCCCGTCGTGGAAATCTATTTGCCTGACGTTTTCCTCTGGAGACTACATCCCTCTGGAATTCATACGCCTCGTTGTGGTCATACGATCGACTACCTGCACGGAAGTCGTCACGATCTTTTTGCTTTTGCGCGGTATTCATATTTGATGTACTTTTAAGGCTGAAATCAGTAACCTAAAAATACCAAAAGATATAACACCAATGTTCTGTTCTCGCCAGAACTGTCTTAATTATATCAAAATTACTTTTTTGTATGACAAGTTTTTTGAAAATTCTTTAAACGTATTTTATAGCGAATTTCAACAACAACAAAATGATTGTATAATGTTGTTATACTTTTGTTTAAACGAACATCTTGTTTTAATACGGAGTGTTCTTTCGCACTACAGGATATTATCAAACGCTTAAAATAGAAGGTTGTCACGTTGGGCTGGTTAGAGGAAGAATTAATTATTTCTTTGTCAATACTCTTTCGGTTTACAAATACCTAAAGAATCCTAACACACAATAAGCGGCGTTCCTGGGCGACAGTCTGGTTAGACGAGATTTGTAATATTACATAGTACTTACACCCTATTTCTTCGAATTCTCAAAAACATATCATATGATTCGATTTCCATATAAATGTTTTTCTTTGAACCTTATGTAGTACCATATCGGTTTACATCCAAGTTGATAGGTTTTAGGAAACATTGCGTATTGTGTACAAGCAGGTTCTTTATCTCAGTACTATCAGAATAAATAAATACAGAATAGGTATACAAACATTTCAGTATGCTAATAAACGGGAAAGAAATACCACAGAAGGAATACTAACTTATACTATGGTAAATAAACTTAAATAAGATAATCCAAAATAGAGTATAATGATCAATTTAATTGTTTTTATCGGGTTAGTTTTCCCCATATATATGTCTGCTATATTCATAATCATGGTTTGACAAAACAATCTGAGTGTTTTATCATTTACTTCTGGTTTATCATATCATGAATTATTTTTGTTATTTGATTATTCAGTCGTACATTACATTTGTGTGTGTTTAACAAACCATTATGCAAAATTCTCTTAAACTTGAAAATATCACTTAAAAAGTAAGTTATTCAGAAATGTAGAGGCAACCCTTTGATACAATTTTATATATAGAACAATATTTTTTTTGTTTACTTTAATTATCTGACTATGTCAATAAAAAACGATATTTTTTTTTTATTTTTAATAAACCATCCATGTATTTTAATTTTTGTGTTACGCTGCTGACACACATAACGATTTTGGACGTACGGTAAAAAGTCGTACGTCCACATTCCTTTGAAGAAATGCCGTCGACGGCAAAATATCGTGCCGTGCTGTGTGAAAATTCCCATATATTTCTTTACGCCACTAAAGAAATGTGGACGTCACGACTTTTTACCGTACGTCCAAAATCGTTGTGTGCCCGCAGCGTACCTGCGAGTATCGGAGATTTTTCATTATTTCTTTGTAAACTGCCATCTTTAATGAATCTTGAACGCAATTATTGGGTTTGTTTACTTGATATATTAATCAAACAATATAACTTGTAATGTAATAATTTTGTTCTGAATTTCATCACTCTATAACATAATGATTGAATTTTTGTCGTAATGCAATGCAGGCTGCATAATAATCCACGTATAAAATAAATTTTTTGAAGTTCTATTATTGTGCGAAGCTGCCGTATACAATCACAATGATTGTACGGCAAATTCCGAAGTTCACATGTAAATTTGTTGTATAAGAAATATCAAAGATGTACTTGTAGAAGAGTTTAATAATCGTCAATTAGCATTGTTGTATAAGGGTTGTATACGAGTATCACTTAGGGGAAGTTTGTCTAATATCGACCACTTAACGTAAATATATTATATTATAAATATGTGACATTAAAATAAACATGTATTGATGTGAATACATTGACTGATCTTTTAAGTAGGTAAGTAAGCACAATTGAACCTCAAAAAACATTTTATTTTGAAAAAATAAAAAAATACAAAACGGTTGCTAGGTCAATATTACCCGACCACTAATGGGAAATATCGACCAGGAGTGGGGAAATATCGACCGAATACTGTTTGCTGTCAATCCATAAAAAAGGCTTGATAACTTAATAATATAATCATCCAGCATATTTTCTAGTTCGTTAGAAAAAAGTGGTTTTCTTCCTAACACAATTTTCTTGGTTGGAAATCGGTTTCTAAGACCCTGCAGGGTACCATATGGAACCGAGTAGAGCATAGCTGCTTTTCTAATTGAACAATGGTTTTGGTTAATCGCATTTAATGCTCGGTTCACCCCTTCTTCTGTCCAGGAACAACGGGCAGTTTTTCTAGTATAATTTCTTGGCATCTATAAATGAGAACAAAATTCCCATTTAAAAACAAATCGTACAAAATCGACCACTGTAATGTCGATATTACCCATCATGGGCATAAAAGTATATTTTTATCAAATATAGTGCCTAACGTTAAAATTGTGACGATGCAAATGACACCATAGATTGACAATTATATACTAATAACATTAGCTAGATCAAATTTTCGATACAAAAATACACAAAAAATGCAAACCTTATTTCCTGAAGCCAGAAATATGTAAAAAAATTCGCAAACAAACAAGTTTATTTTGTGTTTCTATAATCGCAAGTCTGACGGGTCACATGTGTTTTCGTTGGTTTGGCAACTACGTCGCAAGTTGGCAGCACCTGTTAGAGTACTCAACTTACGCGTTACTTTTGAAAAAATGTGGTGGTTGATATTGCGCGTTGGTCGATATTAGATAAGGGTTTATAAGGCCAGCTAATAGAACGTCTATAATGGCAACTTGTTTTATAAAAGTGAGCCCTTTTGGTTGAATAGACATTGTATAATAGTTTTAAGCTGCATTATAAAATTTTCATGTTTCTATAATATCAGTTGTATAGCAGTTCTCACAACCATTATAAAAGCTAAATTGCTAGCTGGAGACTATGTCTATAACTCACGTCATTTCCTAACCCAGATAATGTTGGTTTTAATTTCTGTTATTGTGACTTTGTTTCATATTACTTGTAATAACTTGTTTGTATTTGTCAATTTACTTCATATTTTTATATATAATTAGATATTTCATAATAACTTGCACACAGGCATTAAAATGCCCCAGCGAGGTATCAACGTTTATTTTTTTTAAATATTTGTAATTGTTTGTATTTTAATTTAAACCTTTAGCCATTTGGCTCTCACTCCCTCTACGGGGAACATTCACTTATCCCAGATATAGAAAAGGATTAAGCTCTGTTAGGGCTCTTTCCTAGTTATCCTAGCACTAAGGTGACGTGGGGTGCAGGTGTATCTCCCAAAAACTTCCGGATGGTGCAAGAGGTCGCAAGTAGCATGGCCTTTTACATTGGTTTCTAAAGATGTTCACTAAATATCAAGTGCTTGATGTTTTCCAGTAGTCTTTGGTATGACACCCGTGGTCGATATGACTATTGGTATAGTTTGAACCTTTTCCATCTTCCATTCTCTCCTAATTTTTACTTCCAGGTATCTATACTTGGCAATCTTCTCGTTGTTCTTTTCCCTCAAGTTATTGTTATTTGGTATAGCCACCTCTATCAGTGTTACTTGCCTAGAAAATTTATTTATTTTATAATTATTATTATTATAATATGTTTTTCGGGGTCCATTTCTCGGCTCATTGTAAAGTCATTTAAATATATCATTATATTACTACAACACTCTTTGTCTGAATTACCTTCGTATTGTTATAGTATCTTAGCACAATACTTTTAGACAATTTGAAAAGGGAGTAATTGCTGAAAAATAACCGATTTTTAAACCTTAGAATAAAATCAATTAATTTATTTAGTTTGTGACAAAAAATGCATTCACTACATTTGGTAACGGTACATGAATACCGGGATATTTATAGCTCAGTGATGCTCAACCACTGTGCCTCGGAACTTTTGTGTGCCGCTAAATCTTAGAAATGTTGTTGAAAACGTTAAAAGTGTGCCTCGACAAAAAAAAGGTTGAGAACCACTGTTCTAGCTCCACTGTTCTAGCTTCACTACGTATTCAAACTAATGTCTTCTCGCTTCGCTGCGGTTGCCAATATTATACTTTTTTCCAATTATTACTAAATTTTTGTTCTGTCGGCATGTAGGCATTAACTGGAGCATACAATCTTTTTAAGGAGAAAGCAAATTTACCATTTAGTCATAACTTCAACAGCCTGAAGCAGTTTTAACGATGTACATGTCAAATAATCCGTAATTACGTTCGCATTATTTCTGGTAAGAAGCATATAATAAACCTAATAATTGTAATTTGTAGAGTTAGCGCTATCTCAGATAATCTTGTTATAAATATTTATAAAAATATAATTAAAGAAATTGGCTTTCGTCTGTGTAAACAGATTTAAGAAAGGAATTAGGAAACTATTTAAATTTCCGTTATGAAAATAGTTATTTATAAATTATGAATGTGTATGAGGAGAAAAAGAAAAGTCCAGTGGTAAAAAAGATCTGACAGAGATCTGCAATTAGAAAAGCGCAATTGCGTGTATTTATTATTTTAAACATTGTGCTTGAAAGCGATCGTGGTTAAGCTTTAGTCTAGTCATTATTATAACAGGAAATCTAACGACCTGTTAGGTGTAAATGTGCGGAATTTGACAATTTGAAGACAGAGTTGCAAATAAATCAAAATAAGTATTATTTGAACACTCCCAGTCTATACGAATGTTACATTTGTAGGAATGTACTTTTCACTCCAGCATGTCTTTTAGACCAGATAATATGAACTGTACCAGAATTTTTTAATATAGAACACAAACAAGATTTTCTTATTGAATTTCTAGAGATTTACGTATTTATTTATTCTACCATAATAAAATTTCTTAAACAAATTTTTTTTTTATTATAAACTTGAGCATTTTGTACCATTCATTTTAAATTATACATTCTAATAAGCAACATTCTAAATATTAATACATTTATTTACTCATTTAAAACTAATTTTAATATAAATATAGTTTAATATGCAACGATGATATATCAGTAGCTGTTAATACACGAGCCTGAAGTAAAAGGCACGAAACGAGGCGTAGGTGGGAAGTTGCACGAGCGCCAAATTTGACAAAAGTATTTTTACCATAAGACTAACATTAACCACATATTCCTCACGTAAAATTTTTCAGCGGTTTAGTGATTTATAAAGACTTTTTTCTACAAACATGTTAAAAATGCAATTTTTAACATCCCCTTATAGCATTAAAAATATTACTGTAAAGCACCAGTGCCTTAATGTAAATGTCAAATTTTGCAATACATTTAATTTGTATTTTCTTTAGTAACATGAATACTTATGAATGAATACTACTATCAACTGAAACGACTGTTTTCCTAGTTAACGTTTGAGCAGAATCCGCTATTATTGATGGCACTGAAAGCAGTTTTCGGACAATTTTTACTTTCCTCTTAATTCTCGTTAAATTTGCTCCTCTATCCGCTAGTAAGTTTGCCGACGAACGCCAAAAACAATGTCCAGTATAGAGGTTCGAATTTGGAAGTTGCAGAAATTTAGCAATAGCAGCAGAAATTTTTCCAAACGTATTTATTCCGACAGGTTTTTCGTACACTGGCCTTTCACATACTTTAGGAAAAGCCTCCTATGTTCCACATTTGCTGGACGAAGAGCCGTGTATCTCCGGTAAAAATCCAAATAAAATTATTAAACGATAGTGTTTCGTGGAAGCTTGGTTTTGGTATCTAATATCTTAACCAATACTGAACCGGAAGTGAACATAATTTCCAAGTTGTCGAGAGTCAACTGACAAAGCTCCTCTCTATGACAGGCACCAAATATTCCAAAAATAATAGCTACTTTCATCATAAGATACTCGTCATCCGGTGCGCTCTTTAAAAACTGTTCATTTTGGTCTCTGGTAACCTTCTCCTTGACGCTTCAGAAACGCAATAAGCCTAAAATGCTTGCTGATATCTAAGTCTCTATTTATTTCTAACATAGCTTTAATCATAGAATAATTTGACCATAGAGATGAAGACGTCCAAACCTCAAAATAGGCCTAGAATACATTTTCACTACACTTTTCAGGAACGCCTTTTTCTTCACACCACTTCACAAACTTATTATGATTATTTAATCCGGGAACAAGTGTGATTTATTTCACAACCTTAAAAGTGCTTTTAAGGCACTCCTGTGAATTGCAGGACGAGCGAAGCTTTCACATGCGTCCCTTAAAATTACACTTTTAACACAAATATCATGAATAGCTATTTCGGTTGGAACAATAATATGAAAGTTACACAAAAAATAACTCCATCAGAATTATTAAATTTTAATTTATTCCTGTTCAAAAATTCGATAGGTTCAAAAATCCGGTCATAACGGGAAAACGGTAATTTAATATTTAATACATTTTAGTCTATTTACAATATCGTTTATTTACGAATATAAAAAGCTTTTCAAAGGCAAGACATTTTTTAAAGATTTTTGCAGATTAAGACGGAACATTTTTTAATGACTCATTACCAAAAAGAGATAAAAGGTAATTATACCGAATAAAAATTTGACGTTTGCAGAATCTAACGCCCTGTCATACCGATATCTTGTCGTTCGTATTACGGCTGTAATGAAAACGTACAATTTTTATTTTCCGTAATTATATAATTTTCAATAAAGTGTTTTAAATTGTATTACAGCGTTAAATAACCGTGGTGACATATTTTGCATGGCCTTGATAGTGCTCGATGAATGAAAAGAAATTTATTACAGTCTACATAAAGTGAAATGAAAATAATTGCGTAAATAGACGTAATTGTAAGAAATGTATCAGCTTGACATAATGACGACTGAAAAATAATTTACGTCTGTTACTGGAAATCATATGTTTACGAATCACTTGAATTATTCAATCCTGGGGTTCATCTTTGTTGGTGGTGGTGTTATGAGGTTTTTCTGGGTTTTCCCACAACTGTAAAGCAAATGCACTTCAAACATTAATAGGTCGCTTCAGAGTGCCACGGCAAATAATAACAATAGCTCTGATTCTGGGGTTCACTCGTAAGGGGGTGAATTGAATTATTATTATTATAAAATAATTAAAATAAAAAAAAATCACAAAGACCTTGAAATAGATGTCCCTACGGACAGTAGAATTTGTTTATGGCGTAAATAAAAGGAACACGAGTTTCGAGAAAAAAAAAAATAGTAAAAGTAAAAGGTGTGCCCAAAACTTACAACTTCCAAGTTGCATTTTATTAAACAAAATAATCTGGATATTATGCCAATAAAAGTAAAAACAAGTTTATACTATACTGGGTATTTAAAAAATGGGTGCACATAAATTCGCCTGGAGGTAAGAAAGGTATTTACGAACTAAATTGTCTTACTTTAATCCCACCATTAAACTCGCCTGCGGACAAACTAGGGACGTATAATAGAAGTATTAAACTCGCCTGGAAAAGGATTGAAGCAAAATAATGATCGAATTTAATTTAAAAAATTAATTTATTTTAGAACATCTTAATCATAACATAATTAACACTAATATAATTGGACAAACATTTAAAAAAACTTTAAAACACTTGATTGACTTTTATAATTTCTCCATAATCGCATTTTTTTTTAACTTAATTATTTCGATAAATAAAAAACTAATTAATATTACATAAATAACCCAAATATTTTACAAATGCGAATCTGGAAACTTCACCATTTTTATATTCTTCTACTTTTTTGTTAACTGGTTTTTATCTTTTACGCGTTGACAGATCTTTGTTTCTAGCAGGTTCATTAAGGCTTTGAATTTTTATATATGTATCAATCTGCAAAGTTAGAAGAACATCGGTAAAAATAAAAAGCGTCTAACTTCTAGATATCTTCATTCTTACCAAATGACAGTACCAGTTCAGTTGTTCCTTTTTTATTTTTTCACACTATCCATTGGTTCTTGTTTTATTCTTCTAATGTCTTCGTTTTTTATCCGTCCATGATGATTTCTATTGCAATTTTTCATTTCAAAGATATTTTATTTTCGTCCTTTTCTCAAAAAAATAAAATATTAAGAGAAAAGTGTTTGCAAGAAATATTTGGATAATGCATTTGATCAACTGTCAGTTGCAGAAAAAAAGAGGTTAGTATTTGTAATTTTCTCAGTTGCCAGAGCCAAATTTAGACCAAAATCTCTCATAAAATGTGACATCGCTGAAACTGGGCTCACTTTTTGGGTGTAGAAAACGATAAAAAAATTTTATTTTCAAAATAGTGTTTATTTATTTATATAGATAAATCAGAAATAATTTTTTTTGAATGAAGTTAAAAATACATTTTATAATGTGTAATAATTCAGAAAATGATACTACTTGATATTTTTGTGTAATCTTTGCTTATTTTAATTCATGCGATGAAAATGCATTATCCGCAACAAACAGGTACGGCACTTTTATGCGACTTTCTGGTAATATCGATCTAGGCTGTGGTATATCTAATTCATTATTTATTAGTCTTCTCCAAAATTGTGTATTTTTAAAAATAGAGGAATCACAATCTTTTCCATATGACCCAATATCCACAAACAAGAACTTGTAATCATTGGCAATGGCTAACAATTCTATGGAGTAATACTTCTTATAATTAAAATGCATTGATCCTGCGTGGGTGTAGTTTTCAATCCTAATATGTTTTCTATCAATAGTACCGAGACACATAGGAAAATTAGCGTTTTTTCAAATTCACTGGTACTTCGCACCTAATCTTCTTGCGTCAAAACTTTGAGAAAGATTGCCTGAAATGTTCCATATTTGGCTACACACAAAATTTATATTATTACTTAACGTAGATATCCCGATTCTATAAATATAATGTAGCTCTATCAGTGTGCACCCTGTAGCTAAATACCTGTAACAAAAAAACCTACTTAATAAGAAGTTCATTAAAGATTTTATTATTAATATATATGCATATTTATATGCATTGAGAACAACTATGGATCATCTAAACTTTCTGTTGAAAATATTTCAAAAGGAGAACACTGAAACTAATTATAGTAGCCAGCCAAACACTGATATGGTTCAGTGATGTAAATGAATTAGTTGGGTCACAGTTGGCAGCTGGTGCCGATTTTCCACCACGATTTTCCACCGTCTTCCATCAACCTCAAAGCAGCGTCCAGTTCCAAAATACAAAAAATCATAAAGAGATTTAGACTTTATATAGAGCGAAATCCTTACAGAGCTGAGGAAGAAATCAAATGAAGCACATTCACAAATTCCTCCCTCTCAAACTGATCTGGAAACTTTAATGTTATCCTTTATACCATACCTTCGAGACATGAGTGAATTAGAGGTGATGGATGAAACTCTTTCAACAATAGAAAAAAAAATTTAAAAAATCGTTCCAATCAGAGCAATTTCACAAAACCACCAGCCTCACAAAAGCGTTTTGCCCGTTCAATACCAGTCGCCTCCTGCTTTAAATCTTCCTGTACAGGAACAAGAACTATCACCTGCGAACTCAGATTCTTAAGAAGGTATTGAACACCAATCGATTCTTACAGCGCAGGAACAAAACCGGCAAATGGCGTTATAAGGATCTTCAAATTATCCAGTAAATAAGTACCAACAGCTGTTTAACGAGACTACTAATTAAACTGTCGTATATAATTCTTTTTACATACCTACATTTCTAATAGATGTAGTGTTTCATTACATAATTTTCTGTTTTATTTAATAATGCAAGAAAACAATATAAGGTAAAACTATTTATTTATCGTATGGCAATTCAGGCACAGTAAACTTAAAAGCTAATTTACACATATATGCTAATAAGACAAACTTCAGGATTTCACAAACAAATATCAAGTCGGTTAATATAATCTATCGACCCGGTGCCGGCGGTTGCCAGCAGAAAGTCTTCAGGACTATCGTTGTAGGATCTTGTGGGACATTCCTCCGTGATGTGTTTAATCGTTTGGTATTCTCCGCAGTCGCAGTATGGTGATGGTTGTTTGCCCCATTTGTGCAGGAGGTATGCGCATCTGCCATGTTGCGTTCTAATTCTGTTGAGTGTGGACCAAGTTCTGCGTGGTAGGTCAAACCCTGGGGGCTTTTGGGTGATGCAGGGCATATTATCGCCTTGTTGAGTGGTCCATTCTTGAGTCCATGCATTGGTCAGGTTTAACTCCTCTTGCATTGCTGCACTTGCCGTTTTAGTCGGTGGATTTCTAGAGCGGAGACGATTGTGGTTAGCGTCCTCAATATCTTGATTTTCCATGATCTTTTTGTACTCTCGTGTAAGGACATATATCCCTCGCAGCTTTGGGGGTTGGATATGGCTTAATACTGGGAGCCACTGCGTGGGGGTCGACTTAATGACACCAGCTCATGGTATTACTACTCTTGGTATTATTCAGTTAGACGTCCACCTTTTTTACTTGCGGACTGTTAAGGGAAACTGGGGCATATTATTCAGCTGTCGAGAAGACAAATCCCAGAGCGGAGCAGCGTAACGTGGAGGCCGATGCTCCCCAAGTGGTACCACATAGCTTCTGGATTATGTTGTTCTATCGAGAGTCCTCCCAGGTGTTTCGGTGTTTTGTTGTGGGTTAGTTTGGTACCATCAAATCGTATGTTAAGCTCTTCTCTGGCTAGTTTGTTGTTGAGGCGGAAGCATCTAACCTCTGTTTTGGGCAAAACTATTTTTAGGAAAACTACTTACCTTATTCTCACAGCTAACATTTCTTCAGGTGGTATCGACATGTATTATCACTTTTCTTTATATCATCGTGTAAGCTGCTCAATATATAGTCAAATGTATTTTTGCTCATCCGAAAGTAATTAAAAAGTTTAATTTCGTCGCAACACAATTTTTCAAATAGAGTGTAATAACTACCCTCAGAATATCTATCTTCTAAAATTGGGTGTATCCACACCTTCCTACGTTTTTGCCTTTTACGTCGTCAAAGATGTAGTAAATATAGTAAGCATAACTTATTATAATCCGCCATGATACGATCAACAAACTGAAATAAAAATCATTGTTGGTGTCGTGTCGATACCGTGTCATCACGTGTGAAAATGCCAATTAAGCTTAGCCCCCCCTACATATTTTAAATTTTACATCCCTTACAAATATATGTTTTTTATCGGTACCCAATTTTGCTTACTTAAAGTATGTTTAATTTCAACTTTAAAAACCCGCGTGTTTTAAAGTTACCATGGCATCAACAAACCGAGAAAGGTAAAGTTTAAATGTCAACTATTGATTTGGCAGGAGTACCTTGTAATGTCAAATAAAATATTACTAACAAATTTTCCAAAAGCTTTATTCAAATGTTTCCTATTTAAGTAATTAATGTTAGAACTCATTTTTAAGTAATATATTAAACCCAGTAACAACTGTGGTAACAACAATTAATTCTATGTGACACATTGCAAATTAATTTTTGTTTTTCTCATTTCCATAACAACGAAAGTTACGAATTCAACGAATTGAATTATTTCAAAGTGTACCAATAAAAACAAATATTTGTGGATAAATTGAACACTCGTTCTATATCGAGCACTATGGCTGCGTCATCGTGCTCGAAAAATCGCGTGTTTTAAAGAC
The DNA here is from genome assembly GCA_949320105.2 of Crepidodera aurea. Classification (NCBI taxonomy): domain Eukaryota; kingdom Metazoa; phylum Arthropoda; class Insecta; order Coleoptera; family Chrysomelidae; genus Crepidodera; species Crepidodera aurea. Next base: position 29,516,464 of record OX439475.1, read on the forward strand.
CTTAATATCACTCATACTTTAATATACTAATAAATAGATTAAGCATATAACACAGGCGGTAAATAGATTAATGTCTGGAATTTTTCTTAGGAGTCTCCTACTTGTTTTTATTACCGCACTCCATTTTTGTTCCGCTTTTATGCTTACTAATTTGCAATTTTTTTTTCAGATATGACTTCGGAGGATGCACTAGTTCAACGAATAGCAGAGCTACAAGTTCGGATGCAGTATCTGGATTCAATGTATAGATCGAGGCAAGAGGATCTACAACAAATATCTCAACACTTTGAACAAACTTTTAACGGGGAGAACAGTTCTAATAGCGTTTCGTCTTCAGCTAGTTTAAGACCAGAACTAAGGCAACTACTAAAAAATATGTCAGGGCTACATGCAGTCAGTGGGATAGATCCAGGTTAGCCTTAAATTTATTGACATTAAATATGATCTGTCTATTTGCAATGCGGTATGTTCAATATCCAATAGCAAGTGGGACAGGACCGATCGGTGATTTTCCGGTCGAGAAGTTGATTATAATGTACTATGAAACTCGGTAAAACACTTTATAGAAATAAATCGTTTGTAAATAACATAATTAGTAAAAGTACGGCGACGGTGGCTCAGTTGTCAAAGGCGGTTACATTACAATATGTACTATTAATAGGTCTGTTCGTGCTCTGGTTCGTGCCACGGTCTAGACAATCAGATTTTTAAATAAAAATTTTTATTGCCTACTTCTGGGCATGATTTGTAGCGTATTTAACATTAATTACTTTGATGTTAGTTTACGCTGCAAAGATTTAAAATCCTGGGGGAGTCCATCGTTGTCGATGATGGAGTTGTGTGGTTTTTTTGGGTTTTCCCACAACTGTAAAGCAAATGCGCCATCAAACATCAGTAAGTCGCCCCAGAGCGCCACGGCAAATAATAATAATAGCCGTCCATCCCCCAGAGCTTCTGGGGTTCACTCGTAAGGGAGTGAATTGCAGGGCGTATATTATTATTATTATTATTATTATTATTATAGCAGCATGGGCATAGTATTGTAGGTTTCCGTCCCCAGTCTCGTCCTGCTATGATAAACAGCTTGTTCCCGATGTCGTTGGCTTTCTTTCTGTTTTGTTTAACGTGGTCCAACCATAGCAGTCCGGTGTCGATTGTAAGTATTGTATGTTGTCGAAAATCATTGGCCTACCCTGTAGTTTAAGTCTAGGTGTCTTTGTCTGTTTATGTGCTATGAACATTGCTTTTGTTTTTGTCTGGTTGTACGTTAATTTGTTTTTTAATTTTCCCGCCTATTTTCAAGCCAATCAAATTTTTATTTATCTCCCTTTCAGTAGTTCAAGTAGATGTCGCCCACTCCATGATTTTCGCGAATTAATAATTTGTCAGGTTATAAACATACTTAAATTATATACTCATTGTGCTGCTTAAAAAGGTAGATTTGAATATTAAGAGCGAAGAACGGTGACCAGATATTACTTTATAAACTGATATGGGATTTTTATCAATATAATAATTATTTATTTATTTATTTATTTATTTATTTAATTACACCACCCCACAGCAAAGCCAATTAGTGGGAGGGAGAAGCATGTAAATGCAAAAAAAGAATAACATACATATAACATAAAAATATAACAGATAAAAAAGCACCAGGTTATAAATTATCATTAGTAACGGCTCAAGTAGTTAATCGCGTATTAATTGGTATAAAACATCGTCTTCAGTTTACAGTTTACGAATAATCCCATAACAATAGAAGTAATTTTGTTACCTAGCTTTATGAGCCGCAGAGTATATATCCAACCCACTATATTTCTGAATATATTTTCACTTCAATAGAGGTGCTTGTTATTATCGAATTAAAAAATTATTTCCCAACATTTTTAGATTTATAGAAAAACAGTCAAGCATGAATGACGGTTAGAATAATTTTTTATTACAAAAAAGCTATTTAAAGTGGAGGTAATGTTATAAAACGTTTATGCACAACATGATTTTTTGTTATATTACAAAAAACAAAACTCTTTGACGTTAATAACGAATAGTTGATTGACATCAGAGATGAGACTAAAGTTTAAAACAATTCTTGTTAAAAGTATTAAATTCACCATCTCTTTAAATGTAGAATATTTTTATATACTTATTAGTATGTCAAAGTTCTATGTGCCCTTTATTGTAAAAGAAAAAAATGTATTTTTTGCCCATAACTTTTTTTTGGCTGACAATATCGATATGTACAATAAACCATATTAAAGCTTAGGATATCAATATTTGGCCCGAAAAAATGACATTGATTATAAATGCAATTGTATGCAATTTCAAACGGCCATATCTCGTTACAGACAAAAGATAAAAAAAATGGAAATTATTCGGAAGAACATTTGCTCAAAGTCTTGTCTCTTTAATTTTTTTTCAAAAATCAATACTTTTCACGCTATTGAAAAGTAAAAAACGGTTAAATACGTATTTATATTTTTTTTTGTGCGATGTATCCTGATACCTACATTCAAAAAAAATTTAATATCAAGTTTTTTCAAAATATCTCGTAATACGTTGATTTTTTGAAAACAAAGTTATTAATTATTACTTATTAACCATGTAGAGTGTACCATTACCTAAAAATGTAATCTAAAGTTTTCTGTTGTAAGATTAATTACTCATACAGTTGCTTATACTCAACTTCTTTTCCACACCTCCCAGGCAGTAGAGTTCTAGGTCTAATATACGATAACCAATTTTTTAACATGTTAGTCCAGCCTTTTTTAATTCGGAAATTAAATGACCGAATATGAGGAGTTTTTAGACAATCTATATATCGTGTCTATTTTCATATGATTCCATTCTTCATGTTCGTTCTCATCTAATATTTGTGGAATATTGGGATCTGACATCCAGCGATACGACACCTGGCGATTTGTTTTCGAACACAAAGTAGGGTGACGTTTCCTTAAGAAATACATTACATTAAAACGGGAAAATCCATTTTTGAGATAAATAATCACCGAAATTGTATTAAAACAGCGTGAAAAATCAAAATTACTCTCGATCCGGGTAAATTTTGGTCCATGTTATTCCGACTCACACGCCACTATAACCTGTAATAGTGCAACAACATAGCACGTAGCAATGCAGTGCTTGCATTTTTCCCCTGAACCAGCCTTACAGGTACAAACAACACTCATCACTTGTCCATCTCCTGCAATTTTCCCATTAATTTGATGGGCATTACCTCGCAAATTCGACGTTGATAAATAGAAAGCCACACAGCTACTGTCACTTTCATTAATTTTTTTCCCGCATTTAACCAAATGTCCAGCGTATAAAATGCGTTAAGCTTGTCTGAAATTTAGTTTTCTAGGGTGTGTTGAAGCCCTTTCACAAATTTTGTCAATCGTAAGAATCATTTTTTATATTTAATAAGAGAGCAACACCCATGTCAAATTTAAATCTTCATCCTAATTGACGCCGTCTTGGATAGGCCACGCCCCCATGTCAGGTCCCAATAGTCGCACGATTGTTCACTGCAGTTGAAGCAAACAATTGAACATTTACTACATCCACAAGCTTTTCCACAATTGGTTTTACATAGCATAAAATGAGTTTAGGAGGTGCAGCAGACAATGGTGTAACGTCAGTTTGATGGTCTCTGCCCACTATACCATACCATACCATGACCGTAATAGGAACGTATCAGGCAAGAAATGAAACACGATACGCTCTACTATGCCCACTAAACGGACCGACAGCTCATATGCAACCCGTATGATGCCCGTAAGCAACTTTTAATGCCACAGACACACACAACGGATTTTTGACGTACGGTAAAAAGTCGTACACAAATTCCTATGATATTTTGCCGTGGATACATTTCTTCCCGCCACTAAAGGAATGTGCGGCAAAATATCGTCCGACTTTTTACCGTACGTCCAAAAATCGTTGTGTGTCTGCAGCGTAAGATGTCCGTGATCGCGCGTCTCGTTGAACTAATAATAATTAGACAATGTGTTTACAACGCCTCTACAAAGGTCATCATCGCTGATTACAACTCGTGTACTGACCGTTTTACCGCCTGTACGCACCGGCAAAATATTCTTGACGACTATTGTTGAAGCTCCGTGCATGGCGACACGTTCCTATTACTGTTATGGTATTGTACGGTGTAGTGGATAGGGACCTTAAAGTTCTTTTCCAGCCATTTGCTTCTGGGTCTAGATATTCTCCGAGCCAAAGCTAAATCGTTTTTCAAAAAAAGGCATCGAAATATTAGATAAGCGTTGGAATGAATGTATCACTCATGAATAAAGTCGAATTTTGCCTAAAAGTTATTAGTCATCCTGCGAAGTTATTGAGTAACAGGGTAGGTCTTCATGTTCAGCAATTGAAGGTGCGACGGATTTTTAGATTGTCACTGTAATCTAATCAATTTTCTTGTTGGCTACAAAGCAAAATATATTATGAAAAAAAAATCTCAAAACGAAAACAATCTTCGCAATCAAATGTTTGTAATATGAATCTTTACCATGACAGGTTATCCGACAACTGCCGTTTTGACCAACAAAAGTTAAACGAGATTAGAATGAATTGTATTTTATATAAAAGAGATATACAGATAAATAGAAAACATAGGACATTCCTGGGAAACGTAGACCATTTACTTTTGCATGGAACGATCACGGTTCCTCTACGGATTTCCATATTTGTATGAAACAATTTATTAATGATTGAAAACTCAGTATTCTAATTTGAATTTTTGGTTTCAGGTATAACAGTAAAATTTCCTTCCGCTTACCAGTTTCTTCCTCACCTTTTGGATGATCCTAACAGTTTAAAATTGTCATACCTGCTATCAAAAAATAGAGATGGAGTATCCTTGGTTCTGGGTATCCCAACAGTTAAAAGAGAAAAATATACATATTTAGTTGATACTCTTCAAAGTCTTGTAGATGGACTAACAGATGAAGAGGCTGAAGATACGCTCATTGTGATTTTTGTAGCTGAGGTAAATTAAATAAAAATATGCAATAATAAAATAATAGTATTCATAAATGTACACGCGCTTCACTTCTTAAAAGTTGACTTAGATCTTATATTTATTTGAATACTATTTTTTTTTATTTTATTTTAAGTAACAATGTCGATCACATATTAATATGTCTTCTGTAGTTAACAGTCTAACTCAGTGAATCCCAAATATGCGCCGCGTGGCCCTCGTAAGGGCGCACAGTGGGCTGGATGCCGACAAAAACCAGGGTGTGTACGCAAAAATTAGGAAGTGTTTCTTATGTTTTTGAACTCGCTGATTTCAAATTTGGAATTTAATTTGCGAAAAAACAAAATGGAGGACCGGAAGTATTCCTTTACACTACTCACAAGCAACTTCTATTATCAAAATTTGATATTTGTGCGCTGCGAAAATTTTAAATCCAAATTTTGAATAGGAATGTAGAAAAACAAAAATGGTTAATTTAAACTGGAGGGAAAATTGTTGATAATCCTGGAAAAAATACAGATAGTGCATTAAATGCGAATTTAATTACTGTATAAAATGGAAAAAAATCGGATTTTATAGCAATTTGATTTGCGCTCTCTTGAAATATAATTTTTTTAAATATTTACTCAAAAACTAAAAATAATTACTATTTACAATTCTTAACACAACTGGCTCAAAGAACAGAATGTAAATAAATAAACAGCAACAACAAATTATATATAGGTAGAAAAGTAGATGCAATAAGGAGGTACCTTAATTGCATTTTGACAGGACATCTTTAATTCCGTTAATTTATTTTGAATTAGTTAAATACGCCATCTTTATTATTTGTTTTTATTGTGTGAATTTTGTGAATTATTTTATAGAAAATAAAAAAAAATGTAAAAATAAAACACGAAAGTATATAAACTTTGCCAGACCTAAGTCTGCATATAAGTGTGATGGTTTATTATTTTTTTTATAGTTTATTTTTTTTAAACAAATATTTCTTTTCTCATTAATTGTAAAATGTTATGATGTGGATTTAAAATTATATTTCAAGAGAGGCAGGTATAATATCTATTATGAAAATCGTAGAGCGCAAATCGGACTAGTGTAACACCTGCTCGGGACTATGCGCAGGAAAAGATCAAATTCAAATTCAAAATTCAAAAAAGTTTATTTGCAAGTAACAGGTACATAAACATACAAACATAGATATAAGTATACACAAATAAACGAATAGACCACGAAGTAAAACGAAGTTACTTGTGAGTGGTAAAAGATAACAATAAAATATAATAAACGACAGTTAAATACAGTTATAATTTACAAACTTAGTATAGATAAGTATTGTTTTCTTGTTTTTTTTTTATTATTATTATTATTTTATTATTTTTGTATTATTATATAAGTAGTTCAATTTCCAATCAGTTCATCAACAAAAGTACGTGGCATACTGGAAACAAATTCCTTTACTTTAAGCTTATACTGAGACAGTCTAGTCTCGTTCCTAATGTCACAGGGAAGTGAATTGTATATCTTTGGGCCTAGATAGACGGCCATCGTCAAAATGTTAAAAGAGTATTGACTCAATTTTTTTTTCAGACTGACCTAGAATATATTCTCCAAATTGCCAGAGAAGTGGAAAAAAAGTAAGTGCATTTAAACATTTACCACAAAACTAAAACAAGACACACAGACGAAAAGGTGTACTATATTCAAGATGAATGGTCTTATTTCAATGGTTTGTTGTAGTAGTGCTAGTTCTGGTCAGTTTCACCAGAAATACAATCATCCATGTAAAAATCATTAGCAATTGATGGGCTAGACATAGGAAACGTTTTATTTTCGATCGCTAATTGTTTGAGACATCGCGTTGCTAAAAATGATGCTGGACCTGTACCATATGTGATTTATTTAATTCGTGTGTGAAGTAGAGTTAAATCGCCAAAAGATACGTTGTAAATTTATTTGATTGTGATGTACTAAAACTTGACGGTACATCTTTGCAATGTCTGCCGTAAAGGCAACAAAGTGGAAAAAATGTCTTCCTGAATGGAAGGGCCGACTTTAAGTACATCATTTAAGGAAAGTCCACGATCGGATTTAGCAGATGCATCAAAAACGACACGTAATTTTGTCGTTAATGATATTTCCTTTTTAATACAATGATGAGGTAAATAAAATATTGATTTCATTTCGGGATTTACTACTAAAGTCATATGTTTCAAACTTAATTTATGGAATAATTCAGTTGTCATAAAAGAAGATTGACTTCCTGAATCTAAAATTGCCCTGCAATTAATTGGAGTATTATTCGAATCACGAATATAAACTGAAGCTGTAGACAAAATAACTACCTCATATGAATTTTTTGCTTAGACACCTAAAGAATTAGGTCATATCGCTGAGGGTAATTCTGATTCTAAACTAACTGTATTTTGCATTTTGTTTTGATTCTCGACCGCCTGAGGAACTTCATTATTATTATTATTATTTGCATTTTTATTTAAGTGTATATAAATATGCAAGACACAGAAGGGTTGGTAAATATATGAGTTGGTTTAATATTAGTAGATTTATTTATTGAAAAACCGGTTTTTTGTTGGCTAGCAAGCTTATTTATAGGACGCTTATTTAAAGTTTCATATACTTCAGATGGAGCCTTAACTGGCTGAACTATTTTTTTTAAAAGCCCTACTATGCAAAAATAACCATTTTCGAAATTTGCTCTTTCATCCTCTAGCCTTTCTAGATTTTGAGCATCTAAGCTCAATGCTTCAATCTGAATTTGATATGTGTCAAATTCAGTATAAGCAGACTCGAGCTTTTCTAATGTATGTGCAATTTCTTCCTTTGTAACACTACTGATATCTACCGCGTTATACCAATTAGTGTTACGCGTTATAACAACAGCCTTTGTTCTTCCTCGTTTAGCAATTAAGTTTGCGATGGTTTCCATGGTAATAAATACAGTGAAATACAAAATAAACTAGATTCTAATATTTTAACTGCTTAAATATGCAAAACAAGGTTGCATAGAACTGTTAGAGTAGTGCTCTTTCCAAATACATTAAAAAATAAATGCTTTCAACACAATGTTATAACTTGTAATATTAAATATGCGTACAATTTACAGATAAATATCGATGCAAATTGACCAATTGGGTATTAAAGTATTTAATTTACAGATAAATATCAATGCAATTAGAATTAAATATGAATGGCGACTCTACAGATAGAAATCAATGTAAAATTGCCATACGTTCGGTGAAATATCTTTGAAAATGCCAATGAGACAATTTAAAAAATTGAGGAATATATGCTTAAACAACAGATATTGTCAAATTAAAAAGACTCACAATATCTCCAACTTGACGATCTATCGTTACTCTTCTACTTATAGCGCAGCGGTTCCAAACATCCGGACCCTGTGGGGTTTCCTGGGACGAATTACTATTTTTAATCGTGAACCACGAAACTTAGAAAAATCTGGGTTGAAACTGCTGTGTAGAAAAGTATTTATTTTTCAAAGGTATAAAATTCGTAGTAAACAATAACTTTCAAATTGACATAATAATCTAAATTAACAACTCAAAACAAAACCTACATAACTATGGTATCAAAAAAATACAGGGCCGTGCCTAGTAATTTGAAACCGAACACTAGTCGCAATTTAAGATTATAGTAATGGTTGTTCAACAATAGCGAATTAATTTTGCTTCAAGATTAAAATCAAGTTGCCTTAACTAAAATATCTCCATTTAATTTAAGACTATCTGACATCCAATTGCAGTATATTGTAATCTTAAATGAAATAAACGTTCTTTAAATATACTTTATTTTCATTCAAGAAACTATTATCTTATAACAAGATATATTTTAATGGTTCAAGTTTAATATAAATTACATTCAATGATACTTTGTTCTTAAATCTAGTACAACTGAGTTTGTTTCAAAAAATATATTGAATTTGGTTGAATATTACCACTGGTAAGCTTGATAATTCTTTCCACTATTGTAAAAATTGAATCCTCTGGTCTATAATTGGGATAATTTCTTTAATTAACTCCTCATCCAGTTTGAAGATGTTCTCAAGATTTATTTCATGTGCTTAAAAAATAATAAGCAAAGCATTAGGTAGATATAATCAACAAGTTAAAATAGAAAAACAAGTAAGTTCTTTTCTCAAATTTTGAACTAAGTAAGTAGACACAATATTGAGTAAAAGTTAAAAACCTCGTTTTTAAAGGTCTTTGGTTCCAAAATTAGTAGCTCTTTTCTATCACATTTTGTATTTTACCTCGTGTGTTCTTATAATAATTGTATTTACCTACCAACAAGTAAGTGAACTCAATTTACTTACATTTAAATATCGGTATTAGCTCATCCAGGTCCCAAGAAGTTAATAATTCTTCCATTTCAACTTCACTAATTTCTCACAAAGATACAATGCAAGCTGCACTAATAAGAAAGAACAAAGAACTGTTTCGAATTCCATCTTGTTGGGACATAAACGCGTGATGCTGATTGCTTGTCTGTAGGTGTCCTGCCTCACTAGTCTTAGGTGAGGTCCACATAAGTTTTTGATTCAAATTCTTAATTCTTGCTCTGAAATTTTAATTCTTAAGATAATCTTAGTTCCATTTGAATTTAATACCATTATAAAATTGAATTGAGTCCTAAAACATTGGATAAAGTACGCATTGGAAGTATAATCTTCCGAGTACAAAGCTTTTCTTGAATGTAGATGTTAATTTTTCTCTGTGCAGAATGAACATGTTGTATCATGGAATACTTGTACATTAGGAACTCAAATATAGTGTCAAAGAGAGTTAAACACTGTTAAAAACGAGTTCAAATTAAAGTTTTTGCGTAGGAAATATATTTTCCATTTTCTCTACTTTTTGTCTTGTGTCAAGTGCGTGCCGTATATTTCACTATTTAATGAATTGGATATAAATGGTTTGGGTTGCCTGTGATCATTTAACAGGATCCGTCTAAAGTAGGAAAAAGAACAATTTATTATTTCAGTTTTTAAATAATGATATATAAAAAACAATTAGTATAAATCTCTTAAATCACTAATGTCCGTTAATATTTGTTTAAAGAGCCCGTAATCTGTACGATCCCAGAGCAACAAGAAAGAATTTAGTCCTAGCCCGTAAGAATTATTTAATCTACCGTTAATAAACGCGGTTAGATGAGTAATAAATCATGTATTATGCAAGTACTAAAAATTTGGGTCACAGGCAACATTTTCTAAAAGCAGTTGTTTTATTTACACGGCAACAAGAAAATTTCAGTTTTTTGCGATAATTAATGAATCCTGAATTTTTCAAAACATAAATAATGGTTCTGCAAGTGACGTGTATTAAACCTGTTTTACTAGATATATTGCACTATAATGTATATATGCTTAATTTAGTCAGTAGCAATTTTAAATTCAAAACTTAAATTATTTAAAGAAGGTCAAGGCATAACTTTTTCTAATTCACGTTCGCGAGTATTACATTAAAGTGTGCTACCGTCCAGCGAAGGCCGCGAGGAGGTAAAGCACATTACCGCAAAGATGGAAATGGTTTATTTTAGGACAGAAATGTTAGGGTAATAAAAAAAATATTTGACAAATTTCAAACCAAAAAAAGTCTCTAAAATAAATAACATCCTGTCTAAAGAAAACAAAATGTTAAAAAATTCTAATAATTTCAATAATTCACTTTTCTTATGCATGTCTAGAAATTAATTATTCATTCTTCAATGTCAGTTTGTCGAGACTAGTGTAGGTAGGTCGGATAATCGGAAAATCTATTTCCTGAGGAGTGACACCAGGGTCAATTTTGGGACCAATGCCAATCTAATGATTAATAGTGACCTTACCAAATTGTCCATTGAATCAAAAAGACATTTTCTCTCAATTAATCCATCTAAATCTATAGTTTGAGTATTTGGCAAACATAAAAATAAAGTAGAAACTGAACTGCAAATAAAAATCGAAGATACAATTTTGCCGTTTGCTAAAGTTGCTAGAAACTTAGGTATCGAACTAGATAGTGAGCTTAGATTCAAACAGCATGTTACAAAGTGTATGGAAAGATCGTATGCTAATTTAAAGATGTTATTTCCACATAGACACAGTTTAACTATTTCAGTTAAAATCCTGCTTTGTGATACACTTATACTGAGTCATTTTAATTATTGTGACAGCGTATATGGTCCTTGTATAGATAATATTGATTTTAATCGTATTCAAAGAGTACAGAAATTGTGCTTACGGTTTATTTATGGTATCAAAAAATATGATAGAGTAACTCATAAACTACGTGATGGTAAATGGCTGAATATGTCCTATAGAAGAAAATTACACATGGCAACCTTATTTCATAAAATTATTATGTTCAAGTTTCCACCATATCTGTTTAAAAAAATTGTTTGTAGGTCTCATGTTCACAACATCAATATTCGTTCTCGTGGTTACATATCTCCACCACTACACCGTACCTGTATGTTTCAAAGGTCGTTTTCTAATAATATTTACAAGCTATATATTCTCCAGTCTTTTAGACAATTTGGAATCATCCATTTTTCAAAAGAATATAAAAGTATTTTATATAACTACTATATAATGCCTTGTGCTTTTAGATAAATTATTGTTTATCCTAAATATTGTTTAACTTGTTTATTTTTGTCTTGTTTTGTTTGCTAGGTCCGACACTTTGTATCAGTTTTTACTGTTTGTCGGCTCTATTTTGCAGTTATTGTGGGTACGATATTTATATATTTTTATTTTTGTTATTTTTATTATATGTATCTGTAAATAAAGATTATTATTATATGTTCATTTATATGGATGTGTCCAATTTTCATATATTCTCCTAGTTCAATCTTCCTCTGCCACTCTTCTTTATTGATGTTGGATACCTCTTCCTCAATTACGTCAACAAAATTTGCATTCAATTTTGGAAAAATATTTCTTCAATAGGAATCGGTAGAATTTGACTGACCGAACTACTATAATTTTTAGTAGTAGTGTTAAAGAAACTTGTCTTTTTTTATTGAGTCAAGTTCAAAAGTACTGATTAATCAGTAAATTTTGAACTTAATCTAGAGTTGATCAATTCTCAGTTAATCCTTAGTGAGCCAATGGGAATTCGTAGGATTTAACTAGCAAAACTAGTAAAATTTTTAGTTATGGCGGTAAAGTAAACTTTTTTTTGACTGATTCGTCAGTAAACAAGTTCAGAAGTAATGATTAATCAGTAGCTTTTGAACCCAACGGAAGTATTAGTCAGATTTTCTGTGGAAACCGACTGATTCTAATTTAAAGAGTAGTGTAGTACTTCCCCAGAATGGTTATACTTCCGCCTAGTACTCCACCAACCCGACGGAACTTCTCCGTTCCGCATCGTCACGGGCATCATGTCCCCCTATATGAGCTTGGGTGATCTCCGATCGCAGTTGCTTTATTGTAAAGTGCTAAAACATTAATCGTGTTTTTGTGTATGATACTTACTAAGTTTTTAAGACTTCCTGCTGAGAAAGTTTCCCTCAAATTCTACCTTCCTTCAGTTCAGTTTTGCTTTTGACATTTTTTGTTTTAGTTTGCTTTTTATTTTGGTTACTGTATTCGCCTCCCATGTTCTTTGTCCGAATCGTCAACTAATCTTAAAATAAATAAAGAAATTTAAAGGTTTCGTGTCTAAATGGGTCCTCAAAGCTAAGAAAAAAATCTGACTGATTTAATTTTTATTTGTTTATCTAGTTAATGTATATTAAAGGCTTAATATTGTTGTAAGTTTTCTAATTTTTGTTCGTAGATATTGGGAACGAAATATTTGTGGTTTCGCCGTCTTTTGGGAAGTGTAAATTTTACCAAAACTATTTATGTACCGACATGCTTACTAAGAAAACTAATATAATATATAGACCAGTGCCAAACAGATTTTAAATACTCGAATTCTTGAAAAATTCTTAGCAGTCTGTGGGTGGTCGGAAAATTTAGGATAAATTAAGTAAATTAAGATAAATTAAGAAGAATAAAAGTTCTGGAAGGGGGGTGGGGTAGCTAAATATATTTTTTGAGTGTTGCATCGAAAAAAGTAATGTAAAATTTGTATATAATTTTTGTATTCATGGTTTTTCAACAAAATTTTTGGGAAAATAGCTAAAACTGTTTATTTATTTTGCGATTTTAAAAATAAATGGTTTTAGCCTAAAACGAACTTTTCCGCTCAAAATACTAATACAACATTTTCTTATTTTACATCATGTCTGTCTTACTTTTTTATTACTTTTGACTCTTTTAATCTTTATAAAAATTATAAAAATAAAAGTAAAATTAGTAAAAATTTAAATGTATGTTTATATTAATATTGAAATAAAAGAAAATGTGGGCCGAAAAGAAAAAGTAAACAAATCCTCTCAATCGATAACTTACCTTGACGATGTGAATTGCGATCAAGAATGACATGCATTTAATCGTTGAAAACAAACGCCTCATTAACAACCTACCTGTCACTCTGTCTTTCATTTTTTACTTTTTTGGTTAGACATCAATTTTTTTTATACATTTAAAAATAATTAAGATATATGTATTACTGTAAATTGGCAATTCTCCTAAGTACGTAAGATAATTTGTCATCAGTTTTATGGTATTTTTCTACAGATTATCCCTTTTAATCCTATTCCTAATTGCTTTATAATGTTGTAATTGTATTTAAATGCCGCAATTACTCATGATCGTGTTTTCAAAGATTATTAAACTTTCCTACCGTTTTGTTGAGTAAGAAAAGAGTACATGAAAAAAAACGCAAAATGCATATGGATTTTAGAGTATATTGTAGTGAAACATTTATTACTGTAAATTGGCTATTCGCCTTAAGTAAATTAATTTGTCCTCAGTTTCCTGGTATTTTTATACACAACTGGCTACAAGCGCATAAAGTTGCCTGTATTTCTTTTTGGTGGGCTCTATTTGGTTAGCTTGGGAGTTCACCAAAGTTAGTTTGTGGCATGCTAAATTCCTTCTCAATTCATCAAAAAGCATCCATATGCTCGGATGGCTGCAATGAAATATGGAATTAAGAGCATTGTGAAAGCCTTCACAACAATTAGTTATTCTTGGTGATTTATTAAGAGCGGTGTTGTAATGGTTCCATATTCTATAATGGAATTCTGAGCTTCTTTCTGCGACACCTTCTATATATGTTTAAAAAAAAATAAGTCAGAACGTCATTAAACATCTTTTCATCAGGAAAACTTCCTGCAAGTGTGATAAAATTCTTCTAAAGGCACAAGTGATAATGCCGCTATGGGTTTTGGCTTTAATTTTGTGTCGACTTTCGATTCGAAATCCGATTTTAAACCAACTGCATTTATTTTCCTTATCAAGCTTTGGCACAAATGAAAATAACAACTCTTAATTTCGGCGTCCGGAAAAACTGGCCTTGCAGCATTTATGCAGGCTTCCTCGAAATCTAAGAGTATCTTCTGGGGCGCCATGTTTGGAACTATCCTTTTTAAAACTTGAAACATCTTCAGGTATGTTTCTTCGTCCTTCTTCTGTAGCAGTATGTACACACATGGTGGATACGAATTCCCTACTTTAGCATGTAAAGTGTAAAGTTGATAAAACATCGTTGGTGCTTTATCAAATGTTCCGCCGCCAAAAAGAATGTCTTGGTTTAACTTGTACAATAGCTCTCGATCTCCCAAAATTAAAATTCTATTTGGTACATCTATTCCCGAGTCGTACAATACTAAGTCTCAGGAATTACAAAATCGTTCGTAGATGGATTCGGCAAGTGCTTTTCTGCTTTCTGATTTCGAAGTGTTCTGGTAACAGACGATTGCTTTGGAATATAAGCAAGTGCATCATTGCTTACCCCTGATTATTTCACTCATCTTCGAATTTTCACAAAATCTGACCAATCACAAACCAAAGACAGCTGGTATTATCGCGATAATACCAGCTGTCTTTCAATCCTGATTGGTTTATTAGCGTGGTATTTTCACGGCGTAACCATGGATACGAATTGCAAAACAAAATTTGACATTTTGAAAAAAAATAATTACAGCTACAGACGTCAAAATCAGTCACTTCGGTGTTATTTCAAACGAAGTTATAAACCAAAATGCTGATGGAAATATAGCTTATAATACAAAAAAATCCAAAACTTATATATGGAAACAATTTATGGAGTTCTGTGCGGAACGCAATTATGAATTAGATGCACGAAACGACAACGACAAATTAGCATTTATTATGAAAGACTGGGCCTTCAATATGCGGAAAACTGACGGTAGTGATTATAAGGAGAGTGTTATTAAAACCATGTAGAACACTACTGCAAAATTATTGCAAGAAAAGTATTTTCGTGAGTATCAGAATCATATTGATCCCTTCAAAGATGTAATCTTCAAGGAGGCGGGAGCGGCTCATGATAGTAAGAGGAAATTGTTGCAAGTTGTACCCGAAAAAAGGAAAATGAGTTCTGTTGCTATGACCCCGGATGAATATAAAAATATGTGTTTACAATGGGACGAAGACACCCAAGAGGGACTCCAAAAAATTTTTTTCACATAGCTGCAGTAGAATTAGCTTGGAGAGGTAATGAAGCAGCTTCTTGCATGTTGCATTTTTTAAAAGAAGAAACTGACAATAAAGGCCGTTGAACAAATAGAATTGCACATAAACCGATATTCTCCAAAACTCGCCAAGGTGGTGATAAAAACTGTGCAGATACTAAATGGCTTACTCAAAATTTGAAATATCCTGAAATGTGTCTTGTGAGATTATACCGGAAACTGATATAAAAAAAAACTGTTATCAATGACAGAGCTTTTCTTACTGTGAATAGCAAACGGAATAAATTTAATAATACTAATAATTGGTACAAGGCTTGTAGGATTAGACACTAAAAAGGGAAAATAACAAATCACTCTAATCGTGCCACTGCAGTTAGTCAGTTACTATAATCTGGCGTTAGTGATCAACAATCTATGAAAATTACTGGACATGGAAGTTCGAACTCGATGAAACCGTATTTACAGCTCAATGCCGAACATCATCAAAACATAATGAATAATTTCAGGAGTGCTTCAAGTACATCGAGTAATGCTACAAACAAGACATTGTATCTATCTAATAGCGATCATACTGTTCAGAATTTTTACAATTGTACCATCTATAATAATTATAGACGAAAATTTCACACCACCATTTTTTAACCAATAAGCTTTCGTTTCAGCTCGTTACTGTAGCAACCAAAAAATTTGGGATATTATTTTCCTACCCTGGGCTGTATTACATCGATAGGATTTCTGTCAAGTGTCAAATTATAAGTCTTACGAAAATGTCATGT
This sequence comes from Crepidodera aurea, assembly GCA_949320105.2. NCBI lineage: Eukaryota > Metazoa > Arthropoda > Insecta > Coleoptera > Chrysomelidae > Crepidodera > Crepidodera aurea. Next base: position 29,532,802 of record OX439475.1, read on the forward strand.
TTTAATTTTTTATATTACTTTGGTGTGAAATTTTCTTACCGAATCTCCCACGATCTTGAATTACTATCTGGAAATATCTCCTCAAGCATGCATTTTTTTAAAAAAAGTCATGCTTTCGGAAATATTTCTGATAGTAATTCAAGCTCTAGGGAGATTACAAGTGAGAGTAATGTATTTCATTCATGTTCATGAAAAATTGTTTATTGTTATTGTTTATTTTTATAGGCACTGAATAATAATCATAAAGATCTATTAATAGTTATAATACATAATTCAGTATTATAATTAATTTTGAATTATATAAAAACTGAGCAGACTTTTACCTTTTACTTTGTTTTGTGAAATAGTCCAATAAAATTCCACTCGTGATTGAATTCATCTCATAAGTCCGTCTCTTATTTCATAACTCAACTGAGTTGCTTGAAGAAAACACCACTCGTCCTGCGGACTCGTGGTGTTTTTAAGCAACTCAGTTTCGTTATGAAATGAATCGACAGACATATCGCGAAAATTCAATCACTTGTGGTATTACTATTGATAATGTAGTTCCAATAACATTGCGAGAAGTGGCATTCACTGCTGTCATGGCTTTTCGCATTTTGCTTCTGACTATATTTGCTTCCGCTTTTTGAGAACAGGAATCATGAGAATGACTGCTTGGTTCTTGAATGATGTCCATAATAGAAAAAGTTGGTTCACCAATTTTCAATTTTTTAACTTTATCAGTGCTAATTTTTTTCGTTGAAACCTCGAATTTAACAGGGCATGAAAAACTACAATGTTCGATTGAAAATTAGGCTTTTTTTAATTAAATTGAGATAAAATTGAAAAATAAATATTTTGCTTTAAAAAAATTACAGCTTATTTAACACAAAAAGGAACGTTTTCACCAAGTTTCATAAAAAAAAATTATTTATTAAAAACGAAAAAACGGTTTTTCTTTATAATTTTGAGGTTATGTTGAAAAGCGATCAATATAAAAGATTTTTTAATTATTTACATCGACACCCCCATCAACAGATAGATAAATAGATAATTATTTACAACTTTTACATTAATAGGATGCATATTTCAGCCACAAATCGTAAAAAAATCAATATCCCTACATTTAGCTACCCTCATCCCCCTTCCGGAAGTTTTACTCAGTTGTCTTGATATTTCTTACTTTATTTATAATTTTCCGACCATCCACATACTGCTAAGAATTTTGTTTTCTTAAAAAATGATTGACCCCAGTCCAAATATACATAAACAAATTGTTGTTTACACTATTATCGAGACATTGAAAATACTATATTCAACACACAATGGTTAAAAGATAATGTAACCAAGATATTGTGAAATTGTAATTTAAATATATACGATTATTCTAGATTAGTCCGTGTAATTTCGAATAAAAGTTCAGATAAAAATAAAGTTCAACAATTTCTAATAGTTAATGACCTTTACGTCAAAGCGCATTAATAGGAATATCGTAAAACATTTTCGAATAAAATATGTTGTAGATAATACTCTATTGATCTTTTACAATTGCCCCAATTTTATTATAAACTTAATCTAACGGAATTACTATCAGCCTACCTAATAAATAATACTCGCATATCTCCAAGATCAAATACCGCTGTGATAGATGTAACTAAAGATCTATCGAAGATAAATATTTTAATCCAATTCCAAAAATGAATAATATGACAATTTTAGATCTTGACAGTAATATTTTAAAAACTTAAAACTCTTACTTTTCTCATAAAATAAAATTTTAAAATGCATTGGTATTTAATTTTTAAAGGAAATGAAAATTGTTTCATTTTTATATCTTTTAACAAATATAGTTTAAATAACTAACAAACTAACAAAGCATATATTAATTTGAATATTTAAAAATTTGTTTAAGGAATTCTAGTTCTTATAGAGTACAGGATTGCTAGAAATACATCCATGCAAAGATCATGACAAATCAAAATTGTAAACTGAGCTATTTGTGCAGTCTTAATATACTTGTTCTTAATGTGGTTTATTTATTTTTAGATTTCCATTGCAACTTGAATCCGGATTAATTGATATAATTGCTCCTTCGTCAGGATATTATCCAAACTTTGAGAAACTTCGAATAACCCTTGGAGATTCTGCAGATCGAGTAAAATGGCGATCTAAACAAAATTTGGATTATGCTTTTTTGATGTCCTATTGCCAAATAAAAGGTAAATACTTATCAGCAATATTCCAGATAATATTCATTACTTTCTACAATTATTTACCATGTTTAAGTCGTGACAATTAACGCAAACCATTTTAGCGAAAAGTTCTACAGACAAAAGATATTTGTCTTATCTATTTTTAAACTGGTAACTTGTACTTGTATGCTACCTGCATTTTATTACTAGCAAGTTTTTTTTTCGACCATTTAAATAGTGAGCCAAGCGCTAGTGTCTAAATATAAACTACTATTGTAATAATCAGCTTAATTAATTTGTGATTTTAACAGAAATTTAAATTAAATTATTACAATATTTAATTAAGTGCTTAAAATAATGACATGCATTTTTTACAACGCTTTTTTTAATTAGTTTTGCGCGCGTAATTGTACCCTATAAACGTTAAGTATGCGATCCTTCCTATTTTCTCGCTATAAACCTATAAGTAAATTATTTCTTTAGGGTAACCCAATAAAAAAAAATTAAAGAGGAATCTTTCTAGCTTCCTAAGCTATCAAAAGCTTGAGATACGGCGTGGTTATCACAATGGGCCAACCCGACATCAGCTAGCGGCCGCGCGCCCCAGTAAATCCCATTCAGATGTAAACCGATTGCGCTGGTCACGCATAAGTTTAATTGCAAAACACGTTTATTTATCTGCACAAATGATGTGAAATAAAATCACAAGTTCCCAAGAAAAAATACATTAAAAATGTCATACACTGCACCAACATCTGGACTTCAACAACTACTCCTTGGGCTATGCCTCAACACTCCCAACAGGTATTGAATTACGTAAGTCCAGTCGCGGTTTGGAATCCGACCATGTCGGGATTAAACCCCGTTGGGTCTCCTCCTCTTACTTCGACTTAACCGTTTGTTTTAAGTAGCTGGTGGGTCCAAAGCGTTCTTCACGCATCCTTTAGAGATAGGATGTCGGGCTTGTCTGCTTCTTACTGATGAGGCACAATAATGCCGAAACCGGTCTAAGAATGACAAGCTCCTTTAATGACAAAATCAAAGATTTTGGGTTTAATCCCGACATGGTCGGGTTCCAAACCGCATCTGGACTTACGAAATTCAATAACTGTTAAGGCATATAGCCCAAGGAGTAGTTGTCCAGACGTTGGTGCAGTGTATGACATTTTTAATGTCTTCTTTCTTGGGAACTTGTGATTTTGTTTCACATCATTTGTGCAGTTCTAGTACTCCCAAGGTAACATTTTTGAAATTTTTTTGGTTCAAAAAATTTCAACTTCGTGCCTAACGTTTATTTATTGTTATTAACTGTCCACAATGTCGGTTATGCTGAGATGTGTGTTCAAGCCGGTCAATTTAATAATTTTCCTACAGAAAAGGTATAAAAACTCATCGAAAGCCATGTTTCTGACGTATACGGGTTGAAAATTGATGGATGGTCTAAGATCAAAGCGACTGGTACACAGGGTCATTAAGGGTTTTATCAAAATAGGTAGTGGAATTCATAAAAAATATATTTTTTGATTTTTTAATAATATTTTAAATTCTATTTTTATTGTAGTACGTATTAAGGTGCGTCCTCACCAAGCGCGTAAAACGTTTGTGATAGTCAGCAAACATTTGCAATCATTTGTCCCTGTTCCGAGCGATGTCGGTACATCAAAGATATTTGTTGTTTGTTCGCGCGTTTTGCATTTTTAGTGGAGACGGGACGTGATAGAGCAGTGAGAAAATATAGTTTAGTAGTAGTATGTTTATGATAGCGAGGGGTACAGATGTTTGAGAATGTTTGGCTGGTGGATACACTATAATGCGCCTTTATATTATGTACGGCGTGTTTACTTAAGTTGTCCCATATGGAAAACTTTTTTATGATTAGTTTGTTCTGCGCCGTGTAAAACCCATGATGAAATAATCAGACATCAACATTTCTAAGTGTGCTGACAATAATTAAGTATGGTTTTACTAGTATATATTTTTGAGAAAGTAGTAATCCTTCAAATAAAACATTAATTTCATTTTTTAATGAAAAAAATTGGTTCTGTACAACATTTTTAATACAATTAAAGTACACGTGACCACTGCATGTTTGTTGTGCTTTTTCTATTCTTCTGACTAAAATAAACATGCATATTTATAATATAGTAATTTACATGAAATTCCACTTCAATCTGATAAATTTTATATTGGAGGAACATCCAGCCGTTTCAAATAAGACTTAATGAGCACTAATCGTACATTAGAAAAAAAAAACAATTTGAAAAATCAAAAATATGTAACATGTATGGGATTTTGGCCGTACAGTAGAATTAATAAAAAAAACTGTCTTACTGTCTTTTACCGTCATCCTAGTTTTAATAAAAGAACCTAATAGTTATAACCGCAGAGTTAAAGAAGCTGTACAAAAGAGTTGTTTGATAGAAGGATGCCTTCTGTATCTGGAGAAATTGTTTGCAGAACAAATCAAACAAATTTTGTTTAATTGTTAAACTGATGAATTTCGAAATAACTAAAATCATTGTTATTCATATTATCTCATCCTCAATTCTATATTTAAACTTTACAATGGATTATTATCCTTTTTGTTTATCTATTTTTATTTTAGACTTTTTCCATTACATCCTCATATCATAAGGAAGGGTCAATATTTTAATCATAGGTTCGGGACCTCCAAATATTAATATTTTACTAAATAACAACTAATTAATTATTTGACAGCTGTACATTTTCATTTTAGTTTCAAAGCCTACTATGTTGAAATATGTTAAAGTAAATTAAATAGATACTGAGGCTAAAATATTTTAAATGCAAATATCTGGAAATGAGCTGAATTTATGCTATTAAAACAAGTATACCTTTTTTGTTCAAATTTACAGGGTGTATCATAAAGACTTCAAATTCAAAAAAGGCCAGGAATAAAAAAATTTATGCTTATCTTCATCCAGTAGAGTGTAGGTGGCGCCCGCCCTCTTGATCTAATCTCAAAATTGATAACACGCTTATGATTTACTAACTTAAAAATATAACCATACCAAATTTCAAGACAATATATTAAACTATAAAGAAATCATTGCAAAAAACGGAAAATAAATTTTCTCTTCAACACCCTGTATCTTAGTAGTAGATAACATTTGACACAGAGTTATTTAGTAAAATATTAATAATTCGAGATCCTGAACCTATGATTAAAATATTGACGATTCCTTATGATAGACTCTGTGTAAGTATTGGATCATTTTAGAACAAACGAAACCAAAAATATTGTCTTCCAGCAATATAGTTTCTTTTACTTTTTTAAAAAGGCATCCATAATAATAATTTTAATTAAAATTTTTGTTTCTGTAGATTTTATTCTAAATATTGTTAGTTTGATAATAATTATTTGAAAACGTTTAGAAATAAGTCGAAAAACACATCACATTATTTAACTTCAATTAATATCCTTAGGTACATTCTATGTACAACTAGAGGATGATATTATGGCTAAACCATCTTATATGACAATAATGAAAAAATTTGCATTGGAAAAAACGTCAAAAAAGGAACCATGGATTATTCTAGATTTTTGTCAGTTAGGTTTTATCGGTAAGTATTTATTTATATTTAAGTTATTATTATATTAAGTTATTTTAGTTATTTTAGTAAGCAATAATAAAACGGGTGTTAGTCAAATCGATAGTTATCTACAACAAAAACCGTTTCCGTATTTTTAAATGCATTTAAGAACTTTAAACTTTTAATCTGATTATGGGCGATTTCATGTATCGATACAAAAAAAATATCACTAAATTTAATTGTCTATTATTTGTATTCTGAAGTTGAGGGAAAATCTAGAATCACCAGTAAGTCGCCCCAGAACGCCACGGAAAATGATGATAATAATAATAATATTGCTCTTCATTCGTAACGGGGTGAATTGAAGGGCGTATATTATTATTATATAAGAAATTAGTAAAAAAACTTAACGAAGCCAATTTTAGTTCCATTTTGGGCGTGTCATTCTGACAACTTCACTGAGAACCTATATCTTTCAAAATTAAGTGTAAATTTTTGTCTAAAAAAATGAATGTAGCAGCGAATTTAGTATTTTCCACAACTTTTAACCATTTTTTTGCATTTTTCACTTTCACCCTTTGCTATTATTTCTTTCGGTCAATTTCGGTAATGCCCATCGATTTGTCATGTAAAATTATCACTTGTTTTGGGCTGTTAATCTAGTATGATTTTTATTTTAAAAGTAGCATTTTTGTTTTTTCTCATAGAAAAATTAAAAATTCGTCGAAATATCAGCTAGACTGCCTGTCTGTCCTGTGTGAAATAACGATTTTCGCGTTTATTTGATTTATTTTTAATTCATTTTTAAATTCGTAAGATTTAATTTTTTCTTGGGAAAATGAACTTAAATGGGTCTCATTTATTGTTTATAAAAAATACTTATTTTTGCATTTGAAATTTCAGGTAAATTATTTAAAAGTGCAGACCTTCCTTGGCTCATACAATTTTTTCAAATGTTTTTCAACGATAAACCAGTTGACTGGTTATTGGATTACTTAATTACTACAAAGATTTGTAATTGGGAAAAACATGTAAGTTTGTAGATATTAAGTTTTTATTAATACAGAAGGTATTTTATTTTGAATTGATGCACAGTATAAACTGATAAAGTAACATATCATTTAATGAAAACACACACACACTTTTGGCTGTCATTTTTACGAGCACGCTCTTAAGGTTATTTTTATCGTTTATTGGTCGATATTATAATCGCACATGGTTCTTTTTGCTCGGTCCTTAAAGGCATTGTTGGTTATGGGTTCCCTCTATTTACACACTTTTGTTTGAAGTTTTTTTCGCAGCATCAATTGCCAGGATCATCAGTATTGAACGCTGTTATTACAATTTTCAAATTAACTAAGTCCATTGTAAGGAATTTGCAGCTAAACACTAAATAGGAATTATTTCGCAAAGCACAATTAGACGTTTCTAAAGTATTTGTATTTATATTAAATTTTTCTACATTTACATTTATTTGTAAACGCGTTGTTTTTTTAGGATAATTGTAAGACAGATAAAGCGAAAGTTTGGATTCACTATAAACCGTCACTCTTCCAACACATTGGAGTACATTCATCTCTAAAGGGAAAAGTTCAAAAGCTAAAGGTAGGAAAATAAGCACAAATAAAAAACTTTTCTTTTCTCCACAAAATTTGCTTTCATCACTTGTTAAATGATTAATTTTATTGTTCTCGAATCCAGTTATATTTTTTTTCTAGGACAAGCAATTTGGAAAAATTGCATTATTCTTTCCTCATAGTAATCCAAAAGCAGAAATTACTTCTGGAATCAAACATTACAAACAATACTCTCTCAAAAGAGCATATTTAGGAGAAACTTTTTTCTGGGGTTTGCTGCCACAACCTGGAGATCAACTAGTTTTTACATTTGACTCTCCAATAACTATTAAAAGGTGAGTAGCAATAAGCATGTAAAAATGCCACCGTATACCTATATTAAGTCAATAACATATCATGGTTGAATATCTTTGACTGAGACATAAAAATTTGCCAAATATTTTGAAATTTTATTTTTGGGGGAGTTCTGGAGGGAGAGAAGAAAATAAAATAATAAAATTACGGCTGGTTCAATTTATATGAGATTATTTACAAAAAAAAACAGTTTTTGATAAAAATAGAGACAAAAATGAATTCCTAAATTGTCAAATAATCTTTCCTTTAACATATATTTTACCCAAATTTGACAATGTGGTACTTCAAAAGAACAAAATCTTGCGCGAATTAGAGGCCGATAACCCCTACAGTCAGCAGGAAGTTGGAATTCTGCCACTCTGCACACTTTTATAATATAATATAAGCATATTTTTTGGTATAAATAGTAGTCAATTGTAGATTTTTAGTTAGTTATAAATATATTGTATTTTGGGTGAAACTAATAAAGTATTTCTAAAAAGTATTTGTTAGTGCCCCAGCTCATAATTGACGCAGTCAGTAGGCTAGTAAAAGAGTCTCTAAGAAGATCCTCGTCGTTTTTCAACGTTTGTCTACTATCCGAACCACCTCCAGGGATAACCATTCAGCCGTCAACCTCGGAAAAATGGAAGATTTTTTAAGAATATAAGAAGAAAACGAGCATGCACATCAGCATCATCGTTATATTGTAAGAACCAGATGTCCAATTTCCAACCTGAAACAGACCTTATAAATCAACAATTCACTCGCCTTTACGCCCATCTATCCTAAATATACCTAACCTTACAATAACTCCTGCAACACCTAACTTGCGCAGGTCCTTACAGCCACAACAACTTCTCCTACAACAACAACGACAATGCCACCAACATTCGACGTCAAAGAACTGTCAATCATCCCAGAATATGATGGAAACCCAAACGAACTCCGCAACTTTATAAACGTCGTTATCTTAGCCCTGAACCACAGCAAGCCTTAACTTTATTTCTGGCGGGCCTGCGAGAACCATTTGGATCCACTATAAGAGCCATGAGACCAACATCTCTTTCAACTGCAATACATTATATACAAGAGGAAAACAATATAAGATACCAACAAAAAGAAATTGGCCCTTCGCAACCAGCCAACAGGAATCAGGTCATCCCGAAGCAAATGCCTCCATCTTTTATGCCGTTGCACCAACCACAATGGCAGTAACAAGCTCCAACATTCAGACCTCAATGGCAGCATCCTCAAGCAGAAAATAGACCAAGAAACCCAATCCAACCGGCTCGATTTCAACCAAATCAACAACAACAATACAGGCCTTCCCAATATCAACCCAATGTATGGACTCAGAGGCAAACTTTCTGCAACTTTACTTCCTGCTGACTGTAACATAACATCCTGGGCTATATCCTGAAATGTAATTGAATAATCTTGATGATTTACATTTTTCTTCTTTTGCATCAATTGTCTTGAGGATTTATTTTTCGCTAACTCGAATAAAACTCATCTATGTCACATTTTTCTAAATTTACCAAGATCGTCAGTGGCATGGATCGTTTGGCAGGTAGAAATAAATGAACCAATGAGAAATTCTAAAAAAAAATATTGTAGATTCAAATCGTTGTCTAAATTCTTATATGTAGGTATTATTTTTGTTCCTCATCGTGTCTTTTGAGGTATAAAATGAAAATCTAGTTGCAAAAAATGCTTAGTATAGATGTAAAGAGACTTCTTCGCTGGAATGTACTTACGCGATCAAGCTTAATCATGTTATGTGCTAATGACCAATGTACTGTAGGTTGCTGTTTGCATATTGGTGCAGTTATTTATTACATATTTGTCCAAAAATTTTAAACCTGCAGATGTACTCAGTTTTAGTTTTTGAGTATTTGAAACATTATTTTTTTTTCGCTACTGATAATCTTTCAATCGTCGATACAACTAAAACAGAATAAAGCGTTATATTTTCTCTACGTTCAAATCGAGCGATAAAGAATCTGCCCCGTAAAGCCATTGCTTATCTTACAACGATGGTCAACTCAGTATTGAGACTGAGATATTTTCCAGAAAGATGAAAAAAGCGGACGTAATCGTGGTACCAAAATTACCGACTGAATAGGCTATCGACGCCCCTTGGTAACTTGCCAATCGACAGTTGTTTAGAGATCTAGAAACCAAGAGGGTTCTAGATATCATGAACAAAGAGCAAAACGGATCTTCTTGGAATCAAGGAACCATCCAAACCGACAACTAAGAGAATTTTTAGAATACCAAGCAGATGATCACTGTAAGTACAAGAGACCGAGCTCCTTAATATAAACAGAATGACTACCAAAAAAATACCAGGTATGCTCATATTGGGGGACATAAGGCCGTAGAACCGAGAAGTTCCGCGGGGTTGGTGTAGAGCGGAATATAACCCTTTTGAAATACTGCTCTATGGTCTATTTTTATGTATGAGAGAGTAATAAAACAGCATTTCTAATGCAAAACTTAGTACGGTCATTTTAAATATTTTTACGGAATAATCTAAATATTTCCTAAAATTGTCATAAATGTACCTGAGCTAATACAAGTTTTGGGTGTTTTATTGGTCTTTTATAACCATAAGCTGTACAGAACAATAGAAAAAGGTTTGGACAGGCCAAAAGCCCTGTGTATTAAAGATAACATAGCCGTATCTTAAGATAATTTTCAATAAGTACCTATTTGCCAATTTTGTTTTATTTTAATTCCAAGAATTTCTTACAGTAATCGAATTATAAGTAGATAAATCCCTTACCAACAAATTTCACCGAAAATGCGATTGTAGGTTTTCCATTTAGTGAGGAGGTCCAGTTGTGTATTCTTGACAGCTTACTAAATGTCGTTTAGTTGCAACATGCAAGGTGCAGTGTGCAGTCTACTGTAAATTCTAGTGTGATCATGGAAAATTTGGAAGTACCGCGTAAACGACAAAAAATCGGTCCTTTAACAGTTAATGAAAAAACATTAATATTTAATTGTTTTAAATCATTTACAGACAAACATTTATGTAAAAGTGTTGATGACACAGTGGAATTAGTTAGTAGTACGCTTGGTGTTGGGAAATCTACGATTTACAGAGTTGTTAAAGAAGAGAAATGTGGCGAGTTTCAAACAGCACGTAAAGCTCCAGGAAAACCAAAATTTCAAATAGAAAATCATTTGAAAGAAAGACTTCGAAGGAAAGTGCATGCGCTCTTCTTTAGAAAAGAATTTCCGACAGTAGACAAAGTTCTTGCCACGGTTCGAGATGATAAGGATTACCCTGAAATGAGTCGAAGCACACTTTGGAAACTTTTAAAAGAAATAGGTTTTCTATGGAAAAAAGAAGCGATATTGTAGTATGGAGAAGAAATTACCTAAGGACTATAAAAGAAATGAGAAACCAAAGAAGAAATATATTTTATTTAGATGAAACATGTATCAACGAGGGACATACACCAAATAAATTTTGGCAAGATGAAACTGTTACAAGTCGAAGACAGGCTTTTTTAAATAATTTATCTACTGGTTTAAATCCACCATCAGGAAAGGGGCGCAGACTGATAATAGTACACATCGGTAGTTCAAACGGTTTTGTTAAAGGTGGTTTATTGACTTTTGAATCTACTCGTACCGGTGACTACCATGAGGACATGAATGCTGATGTCTTTAAAGAGTGGTTCGAACAAATGATAGATCTTCTTCCTCAGAACTGTATAATAGTAATGGATAATGCAAGTTATCACTCGAGACTTACAGAAAAAATGCTCACAACCAAGTGGTTAAAAAAAGATTTACTGAATTGGCTACTAAATTCAAAGAATATTATCCATCCCGGTTCTGTGAGAAAAGAACTGTATCATTTGTGTTCCCTTCATAAAGAGAAATTAAAAAAATATGAAATTGATGAAATTGCAAAAAAATCGTGGGATGACGGTGGTTAGATCACCACCATATCATTGCGAAGTAAACCCGATTGAACTGATATGGGCACAGATAAAGGGAGAAGTTTCAAGAAAAAATAATTCTTTTAAAATGAGTGATGTTAAACAGTTGTTTTTGGAGGCTGTAAATAATGTGAAGCCTGAAAACTGGGAAAAGGCAGTAAATCATACGATTAAAGAAGAAGAGAAAATGTGGAAGTTGGACAATATTACTGATGAAATGATCGAGCCACTCATTGTAAATATTGGTTGCGACAGTTCATCTTCTGATTTCGATTCTGATTTGGATTTGTAGGTAAGAAGTAGTTTTTATATTAAAATTATTATATATGAACGTAACGTTGTTTAAAAGTCAAAGTTTAAACCCTTATACCTACATAACCCGTTTGACACAATGTTCTTAACATACCTTGTGGAAAAATAAAATATTTTAGAAAAAATTGCACTTTTTTACCTTCAGCTGTTTAGAAGTTATAAGCAGGTTAATTAGGTGAAAATATAAGTGTACACCCGATATATTTATTATATTTGTACAAAGGTTATTTCATACGAAAATACTCGAGGTATAACTTCACAAAATATTTTAACTGTCTACTAAAAGAAGTGGTACGCCTATGGATTACGAACGCTTTATTATTTTAATACTCTCTCATACATAAAAATAGACTATAGTAGGGCCTCATGCTGATGTGCTATAAAATTCAGTTGTTTGATGATCTGATTGTGAAAGTAAGTCCAGTTCTTTAAACACGTTCAGCGAATCTAGTAGAAAAGGATAGCAGAAGAATAAAAATTGACATGTGATTTTTAAATTTAAGTTTTATATTGTATACCTAGGTACTCCAAATAAAGTTGTAATTTTCAAAAATGTATTTTCTAAATGATGCGCAAATAATGTTGGCTATTGTTTAGCCATTATATGCGAATAGCGAATAGAATACTATACGACTGCTTATTATTGCTTAGGAAAATATTAAGAACATTTAGAAAACAGTTTGTTAAATTAATTGTTGGTATGGAATTTCAAACTTTATATTTTGATGACTTGTAGACTGATCGTTTTGTATTATTACCAATCCTTTGGCTTGTACATTTACCGTATAACACCTTTATTATATAAACTCCTGTTTCTTAACCCTCGAGCGAGCGCGCTTTTTAGAATTACACGAGAAGGTTTTTCAGGTTTGTAGTTTACAAATAACAAAGAAAATTTATTTTACTTAGTAAAATAAGACAAATATGCCATTCATAATCATTTTATTATAGTAAAAAAATATATATTATAACATTTCCAAAACAATCTAGGTAAACTGAAAAAATTAGTAATAAATAAAACTTAGACGACCGGGCGCGCCAGCGGCAATCTGCCGCAAACACGTTGCAAATTCGATGTGGTTTGGAACTTTCGCTTGTACCAACTGAACAGAAATATTATATTGCACCTGATGTGTCGATAAGCGGAGTCAATAACATAAACAAGGAATACCTAAATGCCCAGTTTCGAAGGAATCGTCACATTTTAATTATAACACAAAAACAAAAAGTTGCGGCAATCTGCCGCTGGCGCGCCCGCTCGAGGGTTAATTGTACTTCTTAGCATCGACTAATAATGATAATAATAAATTCTAATTATTAGTATTACATAATGAATGTAAGTAAAACGATACAATTAAATGTAATAATAGAAATACAATCAATATTTTGGAATCCAGCACTACACATACAAAATGAAAATACATAAAGAAGAAGTTTAGTTTTCTTTGATGTGCCCCAGAAGATTCGATTTAAATGAACACAATGTTGCACTTTCCTTGATATGAATGGGTAGATTGTTGTATTGAGTAAATCCTTTGTGAAATAAAGAATGCATGGTTTTTTTGTAATGGGTTCTATTTTCATGAAAATTTAAATTTGTTCGAGTCTGATAATTATGAACTTGATTAAAATAAGTAGGTAGCTTTCCTTTCAACATTTTATAAACAAAAGTCATTGAAAGGTAATACAGTCGGGTTTTTAAGGGAGTCCAGTTCATAACATCTAGCATTATATTAATAGGACTTCTTGCATTTAAGAATGATTCGTATTGCTCTGTTCTGTAATTTTTGCAATGCTGCGATACTGTTAGAATCTAGTAACGACAATAAACTTGGGCAATATTCGAAATGGGGTTGGATTATAGTTTTACAAACTGTTAACGATGTCGAAGATGATAATTGTTCCCGTATTCGCGAAAGGAAAAATATTTTTTACTTATTTTGCTATGAATGTAATTGAAATGGTTTTTGAAATTAAGAAAGTTGTTCACTTTAAAGCCAAGATATTTTATTTACTGCACTATTTCATTGTTTTCGTTGTATATCAATATATTTATATTATTTACGTTGATTTGGCTATATTTATATTTTGAAGTAATTATCATGGCATTGGTTTTGAGAGTATTCAATTTGAGCTTAATAATATTCAAAAATTCAGTGATATTCTCCAAACATTTGTTCATTTTAACTATGAGAGTATCATCTGTAAATAAATTAGGGTAATTCTCAACTTGGATATTTTTTGTTTGGTACATGTATATAAACAAGCACAACAGGAAAATCAACTTTATTATACATTTTTTAACAAAAATATAGAATAACAAAGAAACTCAGTAAAAAAAACATAACATTCCAAAAATTTCTATGACAAGGAACAAAAGGAGATTTTTTGGCAATAAAAATAAGTATGTTGCTTCTAAAGCATTAAAAAAATAAAAAATTATACAAAAATGTAAGAACCTTTGTAATAAACTGAATCAAAATTATAGAAGTTGTCCGTCACACTCCATGCAAATACCATATAAGTGTTCCAAGGACCTGAATGTTTTTCTTCTTCAAACATACGTTGAAGTCTTATTTGCTCCTCTTAGGGAAGTCATAATTATAGAAATTACTAAAAAAACGAATAACTACATTTTTTTAATATAATAGCTATTTATATTACAAGTACATAAACAAGGGCTTTATTGAACGAATAATTTTATAGCCGAGCGAGCTTGCGAGAGAGGCTATAAAATGATGAGTCCATAAAGCCTGTTTATGTACGCGTTATATACATGATTTTATGTTCGATTGCAATTAAAAAATAATAATAAATTGAAAAAATTAAAATTTGATACGATTTTGGCTGACAGCAGTTGCGATGACAAGTAGATGTTTATTTTTTAAACATGTCAAATGAGTTGTCTTGAAACTTGTCTGTGACGTTGGCAATAGGGTGTTTAACTAAGTTTTAGATTCTATTTAAAACCTTATAAATAACTAGTACTATATGAATAAATAACAACATGTTTTTTAATTCTAATTGCATTCATAATTTTTACCAGAAATTTGTTATTTTTTATAATGTGCCTTTTGAATATTGCGCCATTGTTGAAATTACGTCACTGGTTACGTATCTGAAGTTAGATCCAACGAATTCACTCGACTTTAAAGTTAAAATTGTTAAATGTCACTGTCTGTGTTCTTAAAATAATAAAAGTGAAACTACAGAATTTCTATTATTCAAATTTCAATCCTTTCCAAACACAAGTATTTTATTTACCTCAAAATGATCTTCACAGCAGAAATAATTGCCAGTGTTTGAGAAGTCTGAAATTCTTCTAGCTGCTTCAAACCATCTTTTTCTCCGGACCACATTTTTAGGGACAGTAATAAAAATTTTATCTGGTGTAGTTACTGTAGTGTTAGTACAATATGGCACAAAACAATATTTGTAATTAGAACGAGAACCCATTTTTAAAACTAGTAAAGTCTGAACAGCACAAAATTATTAAATACAATAATCATATACAAACATCAACATAACCTTTAAAGTGTATACAACATACAACACATCTGTGTACACCACACAAAAATAATGAAAGATTCTTCTTCTTCATCGTCTTCACTTTTCGAAACTAGTTTTCTTCTTGAGTAAACCAGTAAGGAATTTTAATTTATTAGATTCGTCATCCTAAGACCGGTTTCTGCCTTTCGAATCTAGTAAATGAAAATTCCTTACTGGTTTACTCACTTTGTATTAATCTCTGAAAGGGATAAAAAAGAAGAGAGTGACATCTTGACTAGATTCAGTCAAAATTTAATGTCAATACTCTCTTCTTACCATAGATGGTAGCACATCTAAAAATAGTTTTCTTCTTTTTTAATCGTTTACCGTAAAGGAAATCAGTACAGTGTTAGTAACGTATCTGTATTAAAAATTGCATAAAATCTCAAATCCTTTCGTATTATTTTTTATCAATTTTAAGCAAAAAAACATGCAATTATGTAGAAAGTAATTAAGTATGAGTAATTATAAATATAAAACAAACGAGGTTAGATTTGGAGTTAAACACCCTATTACTTTATTGACGCAAAACTGTTCTATAAACAGCGTTTTATTGGTCAATCGTACATAAAAAGAATTATAAACTGACCCACAGACAGTAACGCCACAACTAACTTCCGTCTGACAGACCGAAATTATGTATAACTTGAACAATAACAATCCACCGCCACTATAATTTTAACACCGACTTCATGACTCTAAGAAAAACAGCTACTGAGAACGGCTCTAAGGAATTGTGGACCGTTTGGGAATAATCGCGAAATATCGAATACGTTGGTCTCAAAGACGGCATGTTAGCAACGGAAGGTTAAAGTCCAAAAACACTGCGACTATAAATTTATTTTCATCCATCAATAACTTCCGCTTTGATACTGTCAATTGGGGGGCACAATAGATCTTATAGGTCGCAGTGTATCGACACCCCCATCATAGATAGATAGATACTGTCAATTGTAAGGCAGTCTCGCAGGAATGATTTGGTCTAAAACCTGATTGCTAATCCATTAGTAAATTGTTATCATTAATATATTTGCTAATCTGTTCATACACGGCTATTTCTAATATTTTTTCCAAGGGTGGTAATGTAGAGAAAACTGATTCCGAGAATGATTTGATGTGTTTTCTTTTCTCCACTACAAAAACGATTCATATGCAGTTATATATAACTTTTTTGATTTTTCTGGCAATAAATTTACCGATACAAACTCCACAGCTTCTTTCCCCACCAGCGGAGTTAATAACATTTCATTTTCTGAATCCATTTTTTTAAAATAACCAATTTTTAACAATTAAAACTTGACGTCTTAAATAAATAAGTAATTTGAATTTTAAGTGACAGCGCGTCGCCTACTGTTAAAATAATAAAAAATTACTTGTTACCAATGGAAATATGACAGAAGTGTGATAAAAAGTAGTGAATAATGATTATTCACTACCTATAGTCCTTTTAGTGTATAATACATATAATGTGTTTTGTAATTAGGAGAAATACAAATTAAAAACAAGATCTGGGTTTCTCTGTATTTAATAAAGAAACCTAATATCAATTCCTAACTACATAAATTTCTAATTGTCACTTTTGACACTTTCACTGTCTATGTTTGTACATAACCCCCCCCCCCCCTCCCTGGAGAACAAAAATGTTTAGAAGTTGTTTGAACCAATTTCACAATCTTCTTTTACTTTTTCTTTGTGTGTAGGAACAGGAATCAGCTTCGAAATGCGAAAAAGGTTTGACTCTGATTTTTTGCGACCAGTGCCAATTTTATAAATTGAGTTGGATACTTTTTCCATGATTTCATATCTGAGCTCGTCAAGCTTCTTTCTGTTCAATTTGTTTCCGTTTTCAATAAACACCATATTAACAACTTTGAAGTCAAAGTGTATTCGATTTTTATCATAATATCGTTTGTTGTAATTGTGTGACTTATTAGTATTTTTGAGAGCTATTTTGTTCTTTCAATCCAATTCTGCTCAGAATTTTTTTTGTTTTAGCTCGCTCGGCAACACTGTAGCATGCATGCCATGCATCAAGTACGATGGTGTAAATCCGGTCACAGTGTGTTCAGTTTCATTGTATTTCTGTGTGCACATGTGTGCTATGGTTGTCCAAGCTAATTTTTTTCCATTTTTTTCGTTGATTTTGCATCTAATTTTATTTACCAAAGTCTGCTTCATTCTTTCATCTAGACCATTAGAAAATTGAGAATTTACAGCTGTGAATATTAGTTGTAAGTTTATCTTGGTCGTGCAAATACTTCTTGAATTCTTTAGAATTTATTCCAGGGTATTGATCTGTTAGGACTAGATCAATTTTGTTATTCTTTTTGCATTTTCAATAGTAATACCACAAGTGATTAAATTTTCGCGATAAGTCTGTCGATTCATTTCATAACGAAACTGAGTTGCTTAAAAACACCACGAGTCCGCAGGACGAGTGGTGTTTTCTTCAAGCAACTCAGTTGAGTTATGAAATAAGAGACAGACTTATGAGATGAATTCAATCACGAGTGGAATTTTATTAGACTATTTCACAAACAAAGTAAAAGGTCTCATTTTGACGTCTGTAGCTGTAATTATACAAAGTAAAAGGCCTCATTTTGACGTATAGCTGTAATTATTTTTTTTTCAAAACGTCAAATTTTGTTTTGCAATTCGTATCCATGGTTACGCCGTGAAAACACCAAGCTGATAGACCAATCAGGATTGAAAGACAGATGGTATTATCGCGATAATACGAAGATGAGTGAAATAGTCATCAAGCTTTATGAAATATAAGCGTACCTTGTAAAATGGTCGGTAAGCAGATGAAGGTATTTTTTTGTGGATCTAATTTCAAATGTTTTTAGATGTGCTGCCATCTATGATTAGAAGAGAGTATTGACAATTATTAAAAGCAAAAAATTCCCGGTGTATTGGGGTTGCATACACAATTTTACATACTCGTTTTCTAATTTCAAATGGTTTTGAAGCTGGACCTAAATGTGCCATTAGACCGAACTTCTTTTGTCCTCTGGACTTATTTCTGATACAAGTTTCACAACTTATCCAGAAATTTTTAATATTTTTAGTTAAATTTTTTGCTGTATACCACTGGCTTATCTTTTTTTTCATTTATGCCTATGGGGCAATAGTCTCCATGAACATCTTTTATTAATTTTAGACTAAACTCTTCTGACAATATTATCTTTTCTTTTTTCTTTACTTTTTTATAGTAGACATTGTTTTTAAAAATCAGTTTGTTCTTCTTGTTTTGTACATATTCATTAATTTCTTGATCTTTTAAGATATCTTCCAACTTTATTAGATTTACAATTTTTAGCTGTTCCTCCATATTCTCGTCTGGTTCTAGGACAGGATTTCTGCTTAAGCAGTCTGCTTCTAAAGTGTACCTTCCAGGAGAATATTTGGCATCAAAATCATATTGTGATAAGTAATAAGTCAAATCTCCTAGTTCCTCATCAGTTCTTGATTTTATTCTCATATTTTCAAGTGGTTTATGATCTGAGAAGACAGTAAATTTCCTACCTATAGACAATGTTGCTAGTATTTCACAGATTCTTTAATTGCTAGGTATTCTAAATATATGGCTTTTTTCCTTTTTTGTACTTCATTTAACTTTTTTCAAAAATGTGCTACAGGCTTTTCTTCTTGGTTGTCTTGTTGTTTTAGAACAGCTCCTACTTCTAGAAAACTAGCATCTGTGTAAATAAAAATAGGAAAATTTGGGTCAAAAATTGTCAATGCCGGTTTAGAACATAATATCTGTTTCATCTCATCAAATGATTTCTGGCATTCCTCTGTCCATACAAATTCGTGGTTTTTCCGTAATAGTTTATGTAATGGTTCCAGTTTAATTGCAATCTTTGACACATATTTATGATAAAAGTTTATTTTCCCTAAAAACTGTCTCACATTTTTTTGGGTTTTTGGAGTAGGAAAATTTCTGATTGAAATCAAGTTATCCTTCATTGGTTTTATGGAGTTATTTTGTATTACGTGACCCAGGTACTTTACCGAATCAGCTGCAAATGTACATTTTGAGAATTTTAATGGGAAACCTTCTTTTTTCATGGCTTCAAATAACTGTGTTAAATGTCGTTTTATAATGTGTTTTGTAATTAGGAGAAATACAAATTAAAAACAAGATCTGGGTTTCTCTGTTTATATTTATATGTAATCGGTAAGATTTTGTGTATAGCTTGCCTGCATAAATTTCGTTTATTTTACGTAATATATATTCTATATTTCCTCATTTTTACAGATTTTTCTTTCGAAGTGGAAATGCCGAACATCCAACTGACAAATTTTATAATACAACGGTTGAAGTAAAACCGGTTAACTCAATTAGACGAAATTTAAATGCTGCGAATTTAACACAAGATGGTTTTATTATAGTTGGTAAGTTATTTGTGTATTACCCTAATTATGAGATAAATTGGTGACAATGGATATGTTTGTTTAAAGATGTTACGAATGCTGCTATGTGTTTTAACAAAAAATTTTGAATGACCAAATAACTTTTAAACTTTCTAATAAACGACAATAGCAGGCTTATTGAAAGTTTGAACTTGTTTTGATGCTTAGCTTGGGACTCAAATATTTGCTATAGAGACTTCTTGCACGCACTTTTGTACTTTTGGAATTTTAAGTTTACAGATTAGCATGATTCTCAATCACAACACTTTTCAATAAATATTTGAGTTAAATTGGTTGCTTTCGGTACAATTCTGGAATTAAGGAAATAAATACAAAATAGTTTTATTAGATTTATTTAAAAATATTCAACTTTTTTATAACAAGGCATTAGAAACCACAGACCAAATAATAATTCAGTAGCCATTAGCAAGCTTGTTAAACAACAAAATACATATTCTAACCTTAAGATTGGACGCTGCTCGAACATGTTGTAATAAACAGTGGCAACTGTTAGTAGAGTTAAAAATATCGACAGGAGGGTTACCAATTCTGTAAAAAAAAATAGAAATTTATAAGGCAATAAAACTTTTTCATTTTAACACTTTAACGGCCCAACTGGAAATTCACGCTTTTTCTGACAGAATCTGACAGACGTTTATGGCTTTCGTCTCTTAGTACTAAATGATTCATAAAAACACCAACATTTTATTTGCTCAAATAAAAATAACTTTATATTATTATAGTAGGGCGAAGGACACAGGGCCGTCTTATTGGTAGAGGTGTCATAACGGTATATTACTTCTTTTCTTTCCGAGTTTTGATGCATAATCTTCATCTGTTGAAATAATGAACCTTTTTGTAATTGGGAAGTAGAGGAAATGTTAAGTGGCTGACATTGCTGGCGTCTCTAGATTATTGCCTTTTATATTTTCAAATTTTATAATTTCTAAAGTCATTTTTTTTGTATTAGTTTTTTTACGCAGTTCCACTGCAGAATTGATTGATTGATTAAGATGATGTACCTGACTGAGGTTTATAAATGCCATAAGCCTTAAGACTTATTGTACTATGTCAGTTACATCGTTATGTTCAGGTGAAGAGGTTTGTTACCTTTATCAGGCTGAGTAGCCTTTTCACCAGATTTTCTTTTGTAAAGTCCTCCTGTGCGTTTACCGGTCCCAGTAGGTTATACCTCCAGTGCGTGAGTGCCTGGCACTCTAGTATGATATGAGAGGCTGTTTCATCCTCCTCATTGCATAGTCTACATATGGGTTCATCTTGAAAGATGCCCATTTTATGTAGGTGTTCCCTAAGGTGACAGTGTCCGGTTATTAGTCCCGTGACATGCCTTATTTGATTTCTGCTTAGATTCAGAATATCACCTGTCAGTAATTTTGATGGCGCTTTAACCATTTGTTTACTGTTTTGTTGGCCCGGCACCAGATCCCAGCGTGACCGGTGTTCTTTTAACATCCACCTAGTCAGCGAGAGTCGTACCGAGGATTTAGGAATGCCAAACGCCGGTTCAGGACCAGTAAAAAGGGTCGCTCCACTGCAGAATAAAAAATAAGAATTCCACGTTATGTCAGACATGATATACGTAGATATTGGGAGCTGACATGGGGGAGTGGCCTATCCAAGATAACGTTAATTCGGGTGAAAATTTAAATTTGACATCAGTGTTGCTCTCTTATTAAATATAAAAAAATGAGTCTTACGATTGACAAAATTTGTGAAAGAGCTACAACACACCCTAGAAAACTAAATTTCAAACAAGCTGAACGCATTTTAAATGCAGGAAAAAAAAATTAATGAAAGTGAAGTAGCTGTGTGGACATGGTGGCTTTCTGTTCATCAACGTCGAATTTGCGAGGTAATTCCCATCAAATTAATGGGAAAATTGCAGGAGATGAGTGTTGTTTGTTCCTGCAAGACTGGTTCAGGGGACAAATGCAAGCACTGCATTGCTACGTGCTATGTTGTTGCACTGTTACAAGTTATAGTGGCGTTTGTGAGTCGGAAGAACATGGACCAAAATTTACCCGGAAATGGATTTTCCCGTTTGATGTAATGTATTTCTTAGAAACGTCACCCTACTTTGTGTTCGAAAACAAAGTGCCAGGTAGCGTATCGCTGGATGTGATCCCAATATGGACAACGTGGAAGTCACTGTTATCAAATTACTATTAATTCTAGGGTTTTTTTTATGGAATTTACTCCAATAAGTCAATATCCAATAACAATGGACATTCGGACAAAAAATACTATTTGTATTTCATGGCGCAACCAGCGTTGTAAGTCACAATCTGCTGACTTAACAAAAAATTGACAATTTCATGCGTTATTAAAAAAGATTTTGCGTACTTAATACAAATGTATTAGTTAATAGTATATTACGTAACAAGTGTTGTAAGTAGCATATTATTACTGCTTTACAACAAACATTACGTACTATACTTTAGGTCTGCTTCTTTGCCCTAAAAGTGCTGCACTAAGGCTAAAGTGCTGCACCAGTCTGTTTCTTTGTCCAATTAGTGCAGCTTTAACGTGTTTATTTGAATATTTGGTGCTGCACCGATGCCACACCGCTGCTCGTTTTCTCCACCCTCTTCAGACTATTTGCTTCCTACACTAGACATGCGCACTACGAAGTTATCTAGTTTTGACACTATCATATCTTTTCTCAACTTTTTTTTTACAAAATTTTTAGACGAAACCTCTTTTTTAATAAATTTTTACCCACAAAATTTCTCTAAATAATATTTTTAACGATTTTCCATAATAAATTCTATATAAAAAAAATAAAATCTGTAACAAAAATGTTAGATTGTTGAAAGTTATCACAGAGGGTTAATATCGAGGTAGAAAAAACGATACGCGGTGTCAAAATTAAAGAAAAATAATTTTTTTGGTGGGAAAAATCGAGCATTTTGGGTAATAGTAAACAAATCTTTCTACACCACCACGTTTCTTTCATTTTGCAACACTCAACTATACCACTGGTGTTGGTGCTGCACCTGTGGGGTGTCTGGTGTTACACGAAATATTGAAAGAAACAGACCTTTTATCTACGATAAATATAAAATTTACGTTTCTAATTATTAATCTCGTAGTAATGTTGACTAAATCGATTTATTTGTACTATATTTATTTATTAAAACCAACGACTTAAAAATGTTTAAAATAACACCTTTATTATTTTATTAATGAATGGCAATAATTGTCCATTATAATTTATTAACTGACTGACATTTCTGTCAAACTTTTATGTAATGTGTATTGCCTAAATTGATTAAATTAGCATAATTATTATTAATATTTTAAAGATAACTAGATAAATTAATGTAAGTATCCGATTGTTGTAATATCTTAATAAATATCCTAAGACAATAATCATTCGGAAATTAACGGTTTAAAACTTATACATCGAATTTTAGTATAAAAATCGCACGCCGTATGTTATCCGTCGCTACTACTAGTACTAGTACTAGTACTACTACTAGTGTTTTTGACAGTACAATATTTGACATTTACAGTGCAAGGCGCAGATAATAGCTATTTATAATACAAGTACATAAACAAGGGCTTTAGTAAACGAATAGTTTTATGGCCGAGCGAGCTTGCGAGTGGGGCTATAAAATGATGAATACCTCTTCGGGAACACCTTCAAAATGGCGTCCAAAATATGAAATGTCATCGAATTTAAAGTAGACACATAGTGATTTTGGTAAAAGTGAGACTGTGGCTGTGTTGATTAGAAGAACTGTCAATCTAAAATTTTATTAATACTTTCATTACAATTTGTTCGGTCTATCTGTATCTGTAAAGCTAGAAGGGTGGGTCACCACACAGCACGTAGGCCACATTTGGCCCATTGTACATCCTTCTGAGGTTGAGCCTACCTTCTAGCTCGTCAGCCAGCCTACTTGTTTGAAGTAGGTGATGACGTCGCCTGAAGGTAGCTCCCTCACGTTGGCTTGTGTTAACCTCTGCTCGCCGAAAAGAAAATGTCTTATTTGTGAGAGTGTCGGGCATTCGCAAAAAATGTGTTCGACAGTCTCGTCTTCCTGTACACATTCTCTACATAGAGGAGTGTCAGATAACCCCATCCTGTGGAGGTGTTTTCGGTCTATGGCAATGCTTGAGGAGCATTCTCAACTGGTTTATATTCGAATAATGATATGATATGATAACGCGGACGAGAAGTTTGTTTTTCGGACTCTTATTATTATTATAATACAAGGACGAGAAGTGTTACTTTTTTGGACGATTATAGTTCTACTTATAATTTAATAGTTTGCCATTGTCAATGGATCTTGTGTTAGAAAGTGTACGGAGGTACACAATTAATAAAAAAAACAGTTTTATTGCATTTGTATAGTGTAAAATAAATAAAATATACACAATACTTTTCAAAGGAAAATAGCATGTAGAATTTATAAACACAAAGTTTTCAGTTATAATAAACTACACCAGTGTAATAAGAACTTTTTCATTGAATTTGAGAGTTGCGAATAGCTGATCGGTTCTGCCAGTACAATATACACTATTCTAAAAACCAACGAAACAAACAAACAAGTGTAAGAACTGTAACATAACATAACCTACAAATGTCACTTGGTTTTGTTTAAAAACAAAAATCATAGCAAGTCAATATGTTATTCCAATAAGAAAAGCATAAATGGCCAAGTTTTATTTTCTAAAATATTAATTTAAAGCTAAAGACAGTACAACATCCAAAAAAGTACTTGTTCGGACGTGGACTGAAAAGTTCTTCTTCTTGTTAATGTGTACTGACCGGAATTGGACTTTTTTTGATATATCCGAATAAAAAAAATGTTTTCTGTCGGGTTGTCTAATGGTTGAGACAGGATGATACTAGTAATATACTAAACTATGTTATCTGTTGAAAAAAAATGTACATACATTGCGGCTAACTTGCTTTAGGCCACTTGTGGACGCTGTTAGTTTATTATTATTATTCTCAACTGAAACGAAAGATCTTATTTGATTTGATGTAGTGCGTAAGTGAGTGAAAAATAGTACATTTCTTATTATTTGCTGCTGTGCATTGACAGAGTATCTTCTTCAACATATCGCCATGTTTTTTAGTAGTATATTAGGTTAAGGAAAAATTAATGTGTACACAATTGATTCCAATTTTAATTCTTTAAATGTATTTAAATGTTTTATGTTTAAAAATTTAATGAACTAGAAAAGAAAACAATACTTACTTCGACATCTGTATTTAAATATTTGAAACATAACAAGCTTGCATAGCTCGGCCACGTGTCTAGTCAAACATACAGCAGCGTCTTGATCTAAATTTGGTGTATCTTTTTCATTACTAAGATACTTAGCGACAAGCATCGCCATTTCACAAATTGCAAATACTGGATAATAGTGGGCGTTGATGTATAACAAACATTCAAACATTAATTCTGGATCGGCTTTCATCTTTGCTACAGGTTCAACTGTTAACTCATTTTAGTATATACCGAAAGTGGTTATTTTTAGAACGGATTAGTTTATTAGTGTTTGGCAAAGCCTGCGTTCATGAGCGAGCGTATAAATAGGGCAACACGTAGACCTGTAAACAAAATTCTAATTTCAACAGGTGTGCTCATTTCTGATAATAGAAATAAATGTACAAGGGTTTAGATATTCTTTTCGATGTTTGTTATTTATTGTCAATATATACAATAAAAATATACGTATCAGATAAAGTTATAATACAGTGTGTCCCAAAAAGTTTTGCATGACTTATTGATCCATAATCAAATTTTTTAAAACATTCTATGAAATATAGGGAAAAGAAAAGTAATGATTTGGTGGGAGAGAAAAATACGTACAAACTGTAGTGGAGGACAAAATGTTAATACGAGGGCTGTATTATAATTGGCTAGCCTAAATGTAGGAATTTAAGGAATTATTACAAGAACCCAATCTCCATTTTTTAAGTGATGTCAAAATTTTGATTTACTTTATTTTTTTAGGTAAATTTGATGGTACTGGAGTGGCGTCAGGTAATCCAGATGAAAGTATTGGTAAAGTAAAAACTATTCGGCTGAATGTCCACACTGAAAGTGACAATTGGGCAATTTTGAGTGAGGTAATTTATTTATAATTTTTGGTTTTGATTATAACTATCTAAAAAAACAAAAAAATTAAAGGGAGCTGAAAAAAAAGCGAAAAGTGCGAGTAAATGACGTTTTTTAACAAAACTTGGTTTTATCTATATTTATTGTTGCGATACTTCGAGAGTTTCGAGATTCCCCCACTGTTTATAGTTTAAACCAAGTGTATCTCACTCTCTCTTTTATCCATCCCCTTATACAACATGGTAAACCCTTCCTGTTTCTTCTTTCGCTCACTTTATCTTCCATTTTGACCTATGACCCCTAACCCTTTATACCACTGGGTTTCCCTGTTAACATCTTCTCTCGTCCACGTATCCAACTCTCGTTTTGTGTCATTCTCTTTTCAACCCCCTTACATATCTTCTCAGCCACCCTTTATTACCATGCAAATATGATTATTTATTCTTTGTTCAAAGTCTTCGAAGCTTCCTTCTCTCACCAAGAATTATTTCTGCGAATTCTTGCCAATCCTTTCTTTCAAAACACATCTTTCGCACTTTGATCCTAACCTTAAATTTTATGTACCGCCCAAAATCCAATCTTGTATACCCAACGTTCTTATTAATCCTCACATATATCTAGCTACCGTTCTTTATGTCCCTAATCCATAACATTGTTTATGACAAAGTCGCCAATTGACCCATGACCCCGAACACCCCTGGATTCCTTCGTTTCCCTGGTTTATTATAAACACTGCTGATGATGCGGTATCTCTCTCGCCTGTCAACAAGTTAATCACCACCTTGCTATACTCTGCTTCTCCTTTAAGTCCATGAGAAAGGATGACACTATTTTCATTACAATGAAAACTCCATTTTGTACCACCTGTTTATCCTGTCTAAATGTTAGATTTTAATAAATCATTCTAGAGTAGGTTGTCTCAAATTTTTTGGCTAATTTTCCTCATCTTAGTTTTTCATATCCTGGCAATTCTTTGCTTGCCTTTATTCTCCTTGT
This sequence comes from Crepidodera aurea, assembly GCA_949320105.2. Lineage (NCBI taxonomy): Eukaryota > Metazoa > Arthropoda > Insecta > Coleoptera > Chrysomelidae > Crepidodera > Crepidodera aurea. The sequence goes on from OX439475.1 coordinate 29,559,780, forward strand.
GTTTTTGCTTCCATCTTTGTTGTGCATCCTCTAGTTTTTTTCCCTCTTTCTTCTTTTCTGCTCTTCTAACGGGTCGAAAACTACTCCGATAAATGGGATCTCACCCGCCCAGTTTAGATCGCGCGGGGAAATTTAAGTTAGGTTCTAATAAGTGTACATAATTAGCTTTTTACATTACGCACTAGTAATAGTAAAAACACTCCGAAAGTATACATTTTGATAAGTAAATACTTTGGTACTATTTTCAGATACACATTCAAGAAAAACTAAGGCGAAGGTGACAAGCAGAAAAATTCCAAATCTCACATTCTACATTTTTGTACCAGCATGTACCAGGACGCTCTTCTGCGTATCGTCTGTGATATTTTTATTGTTGAACGGAAATTACAAGGACATCGAAGTGTCGGACTGATTTAAGAAGCATTTATACAGGGTCCTGCAATATTTTTAGTTTTTTTCAGAGAGTTGGCATTAATAATTTTAGTATGGCATTTTTGAAAGATCTGAAAATAGATGTACTCAGTTGATAAAACGATGACTTTAAAAAAACGATTCAGCGAAATCGTGTTCCTGTTACTTTAATCATATTTAAAAAAAAATATTTAGTTTGTCTTATGTTTTATATAAGACATCCATATTCAGAGCTTGTTTGTTTGGTAATAAATCTATAACTAAGGGCATTTGTATTTCATCAAATTAGTTGTTATTGGAAGTGTTGAGAAGGAGGGAGAGTGGGGAATCTCGAAATATATAAACAAACGAGAATCGACGCACGAGTGAAGCAACTAAGTAATTTAATTATATACTGCAGAGCGTCGGACACTCTAACTCGTCATTGTATGTCAAGGGGTTAAGGAAAGGTTTAAAAAATTACCATTTTTAAATATTTGTCGCATATAATTTAATATCAAATTAATTATTGTTTGTAAGTATGAAACTTCATTAGATTTAAGTTCCCCTATTGAATGAAATATCTATATTTTTGTACCAGTAAAACACAACAGTATTCTGCGAGGAGTCTCTAGATATGTATCGCCTTATATTGGCTAAAACTGTTTATATTAGATATTTCAGGGCTACAACCGTATAATTCATATTTTCGCTAGAGAGAGTTTGGAAGCTGAATTTACAACAATTTGTTTTCAACATTCAAGAAATTTTATTTCTTCTTAAAGTATTAAAAATAATATATAAGTTCAAAATAGATGTTAATATGGCAGCTAAATTAAAATATTTTGGATTTTTAATCAAAATTTAAGCATTTGGAAATGTATTTCTCAAATTCCGATACGTTCATAGGAAATGTTAAAAAATCTCTTATTTTTCTCTGAGCCTCATTCTTCGAAAATAATATAAACTCAAAGGATCAAGTTAAAACATGAAATACACGATTTTTTTTCTTCTATGCCGAAAAATATATTGAAGTTAATGGAAAACCAATAGAAAATTGGATTCAATACAGCTCCTATCTTAAAAGGAACCATTAGCGGTGCACTTTATTTGAAGACACTGAATAGTACATTCGTGATGACTGTAAATATATAGTCTATTGTTTAGGGTAAAGAGAATAAAGAAATATGTATCATACAGTAAAGTGAATAAATAGAAATTTACATTTTGGTATTTTTATTTCAAAAGCAGTCACTATTGTCAACATGTTTTGTATTTATTTATTCTTTTTAATTACTGAGACTAGTAGACGTTTATTCTTTACTTATCCGCTTTGCCCTGACTACTGATAACCACTGATCAATTTACTGCATCACGCAGTGTTACGCTCTGAAATAAAATAATAGAATTTGGTTTGACCGTTCCCTGCAAGCAATCAACGTGGACTTGATTCATGCCCGTCATCAAATGTTGCCGCCCACAATAAATCAGGCGCATTTAATTGGTCACTTCCGAATTATTATTGGTCAGATTCTCGAATAATATGGAGACACAGTAGAATCGAAAGTTGATATACATTGATATTACATACCTTGTTATTTCTGAAATATTAAGCTAATTAAAATGGCATTCTGGAGACCTTGTGATATTTCTAATGGTGAAAAGAAAACTCATTATCTCGAAACCAATGTAGTTATAGATCCTTTGGAATTTTGTAATAAAGACTTACATATCCAAACACAAAGAATTATTTTAAATATTTTTACATGCTTGAAAAGTGAAAATCATGAAGCCTCACAAAATGAAATAGTAAAAAGAATTTATTGCACGCCTATGCTTCAGAAAGGAGATACTGTTGCTGTTTACACTGACATCTTTTATACTATAGTTGTTTTAAGAAAACATTCCAAAACTAATTAGATGTTAATAATCAGAATAGTGTGTTAAGAAACTTTTTCTACAAACGTCAGTAAAAGTATAATTTTTAACGCATGCCGTCAGTGTCTAAAATGCCATTTTATAACACTGGTGTTAAAAGTAAGAGAGAAAATATAAAAACATAATTAAAAATGAAGTGTTTATTCAATTAAACTTACAATTAGTGAAACTACAATTATAATAAGAAACTCGATGGCCAGTCTCATTGGTAGATGTAACAGAATTTATTTTGGTGAAGCTTGTACAAGGGCAGAGAGCAATGTTATCCGCCGAAGTTTTGGACAAAATTTGATCCTGATTCCCAGTGTAAAGATGGGAATCAGGCAAATTTAGAAATTCAGCAATTTTGGCAGGCCTCTTACCAAATGTGTTGATTCCAACTGGAGTCCTGGCACATTTATCTATGTACTTTTTATAGTAGGGGAGACCGGGTATGGTTGTCACAGTTTTTAGTTTCAAATTTTTTCCAAATTTATGAAAAAAGATATTAAAATGTTAATTTTATTAAAACATTTATACACTATTTATGTATTTGTACTTAAAATATTGTTGTTGTTGGAAATGTCAAATTATATGTTTTTTTAATTTAAAATTATATTTGTAAGTGTGACAACTTACCCCGTCTCTGGGATGGTTGTCCCATAACTAGGGGTTGGTTGTCCCGTGTTGTTTAAATAAGAAATAACTCCGTTTTAGATATTTATTTTACTTTTTACAAAATATCAAGTAAAAATTTATTCCGACACCTCAGACTCACAATTATGACAAACAAAGTTGGTCTCGTCGTTGGTGCACGCAGGATGAGCCCATAAACGGCATTCAATACACTGAATCCATTTTTCTTTGGGTTTACTGTTGGAAAAAGGCTCCATACAAACTAAACAAAAGCATTCTTCATCGTCTTCACTATCACTTTCGACTTCCACTTTCTTTTTTTCTTTTGACTTTTTTTCATACTTTTGTTTATCTTTTAAACTTTGATTTATTATTTTTTCGTTTTCTTTTTCGTCATCTACGCGCCTTTTCGCAGTTTTGACACGTTTCATATTTCTCTGTCTTTTCAATTCTTCTAATTCTTGTTTCTCCGGTGTGTCTGTTAAAACAGCTGACTGACGTTTCCTGTTGTCGTTACGTTTAGTCCCTTTTCTGGGTGGAGCTTTCGTAAACGGCCTGATCTGCATTGGTGAAAAATATTGTTGGACCTGGTTCAGAAGTATCTTGAGAAGTATAAAATATTATTTGTATCATTGATATTGGACATAATTTGACATGGGTTTGGTCAATCGGTTGTATAGCTTCCAAGGAATTCACTGTTGTCAAATATTTTCTGGTTGAATGGGTAAATTCCGCAACTTTTGAATCCTGATAAAATATTAGATGGTTTAAATGCATGCACAAAGCTGGAATTCACAATTGCTGGAATATCATATATGGTCATAGTCGAACCTGGATTATTTAACATCCATTGATCGCAAGCAGCATTGACATATTTTTTAAGTGGCCCGTACACTATCCTATCAAGTGGCTGCAATCTGTGTGAACAGTGTGGCAGGAAGGATAACATTACAATGCGAATATCGTTTTCATTTATTTTCTGGCAATATCTTGCAAGTGTTCGGTAGTTGATGTCAAAATCTTTCGCCACACTCCTGATTGATTTACCTTCCAGTCTGACTAACCGAACTGCTCTTAACATTATATTCGGTTGAGTTTCACCACGAGTTGTGGTTTTTTTGAAGTTCCTTGGCATTTTATTATAACTAATTATCTGAAAAATAAAATTTATTGACAAAATATTGATGTACACAAACTTATTTATTACAGAAGAAAACCTGATCTAGGTTTTCTTAATATTATTTTTGGTTTAGGAAATAATGTTTTTTTTCTTTTCATTTGCACCATACCGTGCATAATGGGGTTGGTTGTCACATGTGACGACCATATCGCATTTTTTTATATCAATTTCATTTAACCACTTATCATTAACGCAAAACATTCATTCGAGTCCTAAATCAATAGAATATATCTTATAGTAATATACTTACCGCTCACTTAATTTTCTATGCGCCAATCGTAGACGATAATACATATAGTTGAAGACCAGACGATATTACTCACGTGCCCGATAAAAACAATTTTAAGACTAGAACCACTACAAGCACAGAGGACGACTGAGATATTGTTGGCGAGTTACTATATTATATATCTTCGTTCTGAAGTCATACTGTGTTTCCGTTTATACGTATTGACTGAAATATCAAACTTGTGACAACCAGCCCGTGTGACAACCATACCCGGTCTCCCCTAGTCCATATACAAAGTACCACTTACAACAAAGGTACGTTGCACATTAGTTTTTGTGTCTGGTATATGCACAACTAGTGAAGTTCCGAAATCGTCCGATATTATTTAATGTCAAATCGCACAGTTCCTCTCGGCGACAGGCTCCAAAAACTTTCTGCATTAGATATAATTCATCCGGGGCTTCTGCGAGAAATTTGTCGATTTGTTCCCTTGTCAATACTTTTGACTTTTTCGGTCGATATCCTTCACCCTTTCGCTTGAAAAAAAGCCACAAGCTTGTAATATCTGCTTATGTCATGATTATTTATGTTCACCATCGACTTTAATATAGAGTAATTCGACCAATGCGTTGACGATTTCCATATTTTGGACATTTCTTCAAAGTATGCAAGAATCACTTTTTCACTGGCCTCCTTGCCACTGACATTTTACTGATCACACCATTTCAAGAAACGATCGTATGAAAACTCGTACTGTTGCTTTGACTTACTAGGCAATAATTCAAAAGCAGCTTTATTGGCAAATTTGTCGATTTGTTCCCTTGTCAATACTTTTGACTTTTTCGGTCGATATCCTTCACCCTTTCGCTTAAAAAAAAGCCACAAGCTTGTAATATCTGCTTATGTCATGATTATTTATGTTCATCATCGACTTTAATATAGAGTAATTCGACCAAAGCGTTGACGATTTACATATTTTGGACATTTCTTCAAAGTATGCAAGAATCACTTTTTCACTGGCCTCCTTGCCACTGACATTTTACTGATCACACCATTTCAAGAAACGATCGTATGAAAACTCGTACTGTTGCTTTGACTTACTAGGCAATAATTCAAAAGCAGTTTTATTGGCAGCTTGTTCAATTTCCGGCGGTATAAATTCATTTTCTTGATAACTTTCCATCGAGGAACGAAGAAACGAGAAAGAATAATTCGTGATTAATTGACGTTAGTTGTCAACAAAGACAAATCAACAAATTCGGTTTTTGTTTACCTTAGCAACTTGTTTCATGAATAGATTACATGAAATTGGATTCAAAACTGATAATCTTCAGGCTATTATTTTATCAATTAATTAATGTAAAATAGGTATGCGTTAATTTGGACTTTTAATGGTGTTTGTAGAAAAAATAGTGTATGATATACGTGCTAAAAGTAATTTTATTTTGTTTCAAATAAAATATCACTTTTAGCACTTATATCATAAATAACTATTTTATTATTTTTGTTTGACCTATGTAAATATGCCAAAAATTTAATTTACAGTTATTATGGTTGTAGCCTTGTCCCTTTGGTAGATTTCTTATTAGGAGATAAAAATATAATTATACTACACTCAGTATTTTTAAATAAACAGGGAAGTATTAATGTTTAAATTGGATAAACTATTGTTGAGTGTTTTAGATAAATCCTAATCGTAAACAATTTTTTCTACTCTTCGTAAAAGTGGCATTTTACAAACCAAAACCAGTGTAGAGACTAGTCAGTTAAAATACCATAGGTCAGAAAAGAAGCAATTTATTCATAATTTGCACGTTTAGTATAAAACCACCCGATACAAAAAAAATAAATAAAAAAATTGACCATTCACACATTATGTATTTAAAAAAGTAATAACATTAAATTCTTTTAATTATAACTGTGCGTCATTTGTAATTTTACATGTAAAAGTAATTATTTTAAGGCAACTAAATAAAACATACCTGTTAAATTTTAAAAACGTTTTAATGTGTAGGAATATTTAATATTAATGAGATTAAGGATATACATTATTTTTTATGTTTATACAGTGTGTCCAATTAAGTCGGCATCATACGGGAAACTTTTTATTCTTAGTTTTATGAAAAAAAGTTATTCTTTATAAAATGTGGTGCATGGTCTAAAACCTAATATGCAACCATCAGATATCAATTTTTTTTAGTCGTATACGAGGTTTGTAAAAAAATATGAATTTTATATTCAGGGTGGTCCTTAAGTAATTGTACATAGAATTATGGTATATTCCTCACTTTAAAATATTACGATTTGAATCAACTTGCTCTAATAAAATTACATCGAAGTAGGTATCAGATTCTGATTTATCGTGCCCAAAAACCCCCGTTCCAAATTTTTATGTATACATATCCAAAAATGCCAAAGTTATTGCAAAAAATAAATCTTAAAATTTAATCTTTATCACCCTGTATATTCCTTATTAGCAACAATTTATTAGAGCAAGTTGGTCCAAATCGTAATATTTGAAAGATAGGAATCTACTATATTTCTATGTACAATTACTTAGGGACCACCCTGTATATAGTATATGGTATCAACAAGACGGTGCTACATGCCATACTAAAGTAGTTATTAGGGAATACCTTGAAACTATTTTCAATGTCAAAGTAATACATAGATATTCCGATATTTGTTGGCCGGCTAGATCTCCAGACTTAACCCCTTTGGATTATTTCTTATGGGGCTACTTAAAATAAAAGCAGAAGCAGAATGTATTAAAGGAATTTGATAAACGAACCATTAAATGTCTAGAAATATATGGTGGATATATTGAGGCTTTAGCGAATTGAAGCAAAATACAAATTATTTAATTTCAAATATTGTTATGAATGTTAGTTAATTTGTTTTTCTTTTCATTTGAAAATTTATTCAGGTATACTGAAAATTATTAGATATGGTTTTCATGGGAAATGGACAATATTGGATATCTGACTATAGTTTTCAATTGTGATCAACTTTTGTTAATAACAGTTGTCGCTATTTTCATAAATAAAGGTACTTTACTCTTGCATAAAATTCATATTTTTTGACAAACCTCGTATACGACTAAAAAAAATTGATATCTGATGGTTGCATATTAGGTTTTAGACCATGCACCACATTTTATAAAGAATAACTTTTTTTCATAAAACTAAGAATAAAAAAGTTTCCCATATGATGCCGACTTAATTGGACACACTGTATATTTGTGATAAATATCGACTAAATTATTTTTTGCACAAATTATACAATTTTTTTAATGAAAATATCTAATGTCAATCCCCTTTAAAAAATTATTTTGAAGTTAAGGAATCTGTCTGAATTCTTTCTTGATTTTTTTTTTGAGTTTTGTACAAATATGTTTATTTTATATAATTCCAATAAAAGAACATTAAAGTTGTTAACCCTGTACAGGCTGACGAAAATAATATTGCACACGTTTAATCATCCTGACCCATTGCATACATACAAAGTACAGTGTAGCCCAATAGGAAAGGCTTATTTATACAAAATTTACCAAGTTAATATATTTTATACATACCTATAAAAATTGGAATTTTAAAAATTTCCTCATATTTTTGCCTCGAAAAATTTCACTCCATTTTTCCCCAGCAGTCTTCTAAAAAGTTTTTTTTGTAAATTTAATCTCGGAAACTGATTTATTGACCTCTATTTACCATTTGGACTAAATTTAAAGATTCTAGAATGTTTTAAATTGTTTTATTTTTCCTATCCTAACTTCATCGATTTTTATTATCTTGTTTTTTCAATCCGTCGTATTTTTGGGACTTCTTCTGTTTAGAAAACGATTGTATAGATTGTGAAGGCAAATCATTAATTACTAGGGCATTTTCTCAGGCAAACACTTTGTATTTGATTTTAATTATACTTTGACAATAATTGAAATGACAATTAGTAAATATAAACCATTTATATTTGGTTTTTCAAATTATTTATATAGGGAATTTTTATGTTCATATTGTCTCTGCTGTCCGTATCATAACAACGCGATTTTGCAGTTTTTCACTATCTAGACACCTTTGACTGTCACTTGCGTACTTTGACGTTTCACATGAATTTTCATTAAACATCATTGTAAATCGAAGTCTGCAATCAAGAAAACAAAACTGTAAACTAGTACTACGTTCTGATTGTGAATAATTGTGGTTCATGGTTGGTGATTCATTCAACAAACCCGTTATATTAATCAATATTTCAATTATGGAAATGGATTTCAAGGACATATCGATAATTCACCCTATGTGTTTCAATAGAGCAATGATAGACGACCTCATTATAGTAAATTATGTTCATTTCCTAAGTTAATATTGTTGAACTTGGTTTAAATTCTCTGTTTTTCATATCTCAGATTAATAAAATTGAACAAAAATGGCTAAAACTTATATTTTAAGGCGTTTCCTTCAGGCTGGAAAAAAAATGGCTGCTGTTGGTCGTCAATGTGTCAGAAGGGAGTTGTTGATAGGGATTCAAGACCCTTTTTATATTTAGTATTGATTTGTGCTATTGACAATGTAGATAAATCCACACGAAATAAAAAAAATCCGTAAACTTGTTTATGGCCCACCAGACACCAGGTTTATCTCGTCAACAAAGTCATACAACATGGACTTGTTGTAATTCCCCTAGAGATGCTTTTATTGAAGACAATTTTCACATCATTATTTAAATGAAAACATGTTTCGGGGTCTGCTAGGGTGGCACTAAAAATTATACAATTAAGACACTATCTTGCTCATTAAAAATATGAGATTCTTGCTGCACCATCTAAATGTAAAAAACGTCCCGGTCAAATTTTCTGAAACGTTGGTATGTTATAAAACTCGATGCACTGATAAAAAGTGTCCATTGACCCAAACCTATGGTTAGTTTTCGAGATACAGGGTGTTAAACATCAGATTTCTCATAACAGACCTGTTTTATTGGCGTTTATTGTAGAAAACATGAATTATAGATTAGTTAGCATTAATATTTTATAAACAATCACCGTAGAATTTGGTTAGTTACAGGGTGGTTCGAAAATAAGCAATATGGTTTTTTTGATGAAATCATTTTTTGTAACAGCTTTAAAAATACGAGCAAATGTCATTTCATGATGAATATATAGTTTAAGTAGGTACTGACTTGGTGATGAATCATGTTTTATATAGGGTGACACTCAAATGTGGGCATATAGTGTTTTTAGCTTTAACGATTCACCCCGTATAAATGATGTGTTATAAAATGTTTGTATTATATTGTCATTAAAATCGATATAGATATTGTTTTCCCCAGAATCTGTTTATTAATCGAATATTTGTTACTTGTTTTTTATTGCAATGTAAGTAATATGCACGTAAAAGGACTGGGATGTTAAATAAATACCAGGAATTATTCAACAAAACACAAATAATTGGTTTATCTTGTTGCTTTCAAAATGGGCCCCATTTGAAGTCAACTTATAGCAAGGGCGGATCCAGCAGATTTTCAAGGGGGGGCTGTCTTTCACCCGGGAGGGATGTGGAATATCCCCTGCTCAGTGGAGGGACAGCTACAAGTCTATCCTCTCTTATGGTTGTACCCATCCAGTCCTTCAACCTTCGAAGTGTTGAAAAGGACCTCTCGGCTTCTTGTAATCTTTCTTTAAATAAAAACTCGACCTAAGGGGGGGGGTGCAGCCCCACAGCCCCCCTGGATCCGCCTATGACTTATAGACACTTTCCGGTATGGCTCCATCTGCGAATTTTGTTGTATGGCTTCAATACACTCAAAACACCTTTCAAGAATGGTAATTTGAGTTTGGGGAATAAGAAAAGTCACGTCGGACGATATCTGGCGATTACGACTCTTGGTCGATGACATTCCTTAAATCTTTGGTCAAAAATTCGTGTACCAGGATCGATGTGGTTCATAAAAGAATTATTTTTCTACAAATCTAACAAATCTAGCAAACATTCTTTCTCAAACGCCCAGATAATACTGTTAACTATTTGTCCCTCCAGAAGGAATTCTACCAGGATAGTTAAAGAAAACAGTCAACGTCACTTTTATTTTCAAGCAACTTTTATGTTTTTTTTTGGCCTATCATGGAAGTGCGATGGTTAGTTTCCATGTCAAATGTCAAACTCATAAACCCACGGCTCGTTACCCGTTATGGTGCGTTTATTGGCATGTCTTCTGCAACTTATATACAACGCGTCTTATACCTAAAAGATTTTCTTAATTTTGTCTTTCGTTGAACGTCTACCGGAATGGTTGAATGTTTCGTACCACTGACAAAGCTGACTCACTGTAGGAGTTCTTTGACATTTTCAATGATTCAGCACAAGATATTTATTGACAATATAAAATTTTAGGCTAACTCTCGAACATTCAATATCTATATTTATTTTATAAATCGCAGAGCATACTTGACGTGAACCAACAAAACCAACATCTCTAAACACACTGATTGACAGGTGGCGCTACCACTTTACGTGACAATTAGGTACATTGGTACCAACTTACAGCAAATAGTTCTTTTTCACACCTTTTACTCGGGCTAATTAAATGAATAATTCCCGGAATTAATTTGATAATGTATATAGGATAAGCCACGACGTACTATACCTACATATTTTTATATGTATAATAAAAATTATGATACTCATTTTTATTAATATACAGGGTTATTTATAATTTTGGAACAATATATTTGTATAGTACGTTGTGACACATGTATAAAATGTATTTTTCTACAATCTTTTCGTACTGACTGGTAAACTCATAGAAAACAACTCAATTTACACACTTTTGTATAAACAACCATTACCTCATATTATTAATTACTTTTTATCCCATTATCTATTACTTGACAAAGAACTAAATATCGATACTACCAAGTGTTGCTAAAAAAATGTATAATTTTTTTTAATTAGTTTGTAACTGAAACAAATGGAATCTGTGTATATATAAAGTATTTTTAATATCTGATTAAATAATAGTTTTTGTTGTTAATGTTTACTGTAATAAATAAAAAATGAAAATCGGTTTTTTTTATTTCAAGACGAATAACGGCATTACACAAAGCAAATGGGCCATCAATCATCAGTAAGTGGCCCCAGAGCGCCACGGCAAATAATAAGAATAATAATAGCAGTCCCTCCCCCGCACAAACTGCAGAGCTTCTGGGTTTCACTTGTAAGGGGGTGAATTGAAGGGCGTATATTATTATTATTTTCCCATGACAATTTCCCCACACAATATCTCAATAGTGGATGGTAGTGCAGAAGTATTATTGGGGTATAAGTATAGCTAGAAACGCAGCCTGCTGATTTTCGTAAATTACTCTTACCGCTGGATACATCGATCTCCTCTCTCCTATTTGAAACCTGATTCTGGTCCTATTCTTGTAACGGTAAGGACTCATAATATCAGCTTAAGCTCTTCTTCTTCACGTGCCTATCCGTTCCGGAGATTGGCTATCACCATGGCTATTCTTACTTTGTTGATGGCGATTCGGAAAAGTTCTGCTGATGATTTGTCAAACCACGTTCTAAGATTTGCCAACCAAGATATTCTCCTTCGGCCAGGTGCTCTCCTGCTGTTAGTTTTGCTATGTAGGATTTCCCGTAGCAGCCCGTATCTATTTGGGTTCCTCATCATGTGACCGAAATACTGAAGTTTCGGACATTTTACGATATCTAACAGTTCTGGTTCTTTATTCATCCGTCGCTATTTTGACTGTGCTGAATAATTGATACGCTTTATGGTTTTTTAAAACTTTACTAATATTGAAGGTTGAACATAATTAAAAACTAACTGTCAGAATGACAACAAAAAACTAAATTAACAAAGTGCAATCTAGCTGCGTCGCTAGGTGCATCGTTGCCGCTTTAAAAATAAATTCTGGGACAACAAGACCTAACAGTCGCATTACTTCTGTGTCTGCACTGGTAATCATGGATTTGGCGTATCTATTAGCTTTACGAAAAAGATCACTCTGTACTTTATATTTCTTCCGTAGCTGAGACTGCCAACGCATCTGGTTTTTTAAGCTTACCATCGATTACTTCCAGGGCACCTTCATGATAGTCAAGAAGGTCTCTCATTTTCCTTTTCCACATAGGCCAATCTATCTCACTGGTCAAAGGCCATATATGTTTTGAAAAGTCCATTGTCTTTATTTACAAACACTACTCTACTTTACAAAAAACTGGCCAAGCAAACTGGAACCCATAACCTTTTTTGTGGTTGTTTCTTATAAAATAAAAAGACTTCGGCGACGATTTCAAATTGAAATAGAACTGTTTAATATACTAAAGACCATTAACAACGTTAAAAGCAAAAACTGACAGTTACTTTTTAAACATCAAAGCTATTTATATGCAGTTGTTAGCCAACCTAATCTAAGAATAAAAAGTAACACTGAATAATAACACTGCAACAAAGATGCTAAAGTTTCATTTGGTAAAATACGAGTTATTTGGTTATTTTCTACATAAACATTAAAATCACATACATTAGAGCTAGTTATGCCATTGTCTGGACAATAATCTGATTCTGATTCAACTGATGAATGATCAGAATCCGAGACACATGCATAGGCTCAGGAATGTAGGTAGGAATGTAGGCTCCAAAATACTGAAGCATGTGAGGTAGAGGCTTCTTTACTTAGTTTTGGGTTAATTTTGGAACCTTCAGCTTTGTTCATGCGTTTAAATCGTTGCTTGAACTTATTTAAAAGCTTTATTTTTTCTCGGAAGTCCATCATAAAAATAAAAATATTGTTTACTTACTTCAAAATAAAATCACAATCACAACCAAAATAAACGATAAAAAAATGGACGAACTACTGAACTAGACCCCGCCCACTGCCGCAGACCCACGGATAATGGAATAACGGTCGTCTGATGCAATATTTCAGCTAAGATGACGCAATCGTCTATTATCGGCAATCATAGCCAACGCGGGTTAATTGCTAAATAGCGGGAGATTTTCAATAGTTTAGCCTCGCCCAGAAGGCGTACGTGCAAAAATGCGCCTACATCACACGCTTGCAGGTGTTCAGACCCGGATGTCCGCGATGCATAAAAAAAATTCTTGCGTCTCAAGATTGACGATTTCGTCTCACTCCCACTCGTATTGAGTGAAAGAATTTCAATTTTATTTGTTCGTATAATTCAGATATATTTAGCCACTTACTAGTACGCTGTTGCCAATGATGCTTTTTTTAATGGCGTTGTTGCCGATTTGGTTATTAAATATGAATGAAATGAATTCTGTTTAATTTGTAATTGAAAATTAAACAAAAGTTGAAATCCTTTACCATGGAAGATGAACTTTAACCCAAAATTTAGATCAGATGAGTTGTATGGTACCGGCTTGATATGTCGAATTGTTTAAAAATGAAAATAAAAGAAAATAAATTTTATTTTATTAAATCAAAGAATAATATTCGCAATTCGATGGACGTTGTTATTTTCTGGGTGTTATTCGTGCCTTAAAAGGTTTAGGTCCTGGTGTTATACCATCCACCCACTCTGTTGTTGGCGGTTGTTCTGGAACGATGTTAAAATCGAATTTTTGCAGAAGAGCTCCCAAAAATAAAAACACATTCGCTCTAGCTAGAGATTCTCCTAGACATCTGTGTTTTCCAATACCAAATGGCATAAAACTGTCAGGTAAAACTATTTTTCCATTTTTCAAAAAACGTTCTGGCTTGAAAAGTTCTGGATTTTCATAGTTGCAACCATTTTCCAGCATACATCCATATAGATTTGCAATAACCAATACATCCTGGAATTTAACTATATTTATAATTCGTAAAAGGTAATATTTGTTAAATAATGAGAATTTTCACTATCGAATCTATCCGCTGATCCAAAAATCTTTATCAGCCGGTTACTCAGAAACCACTAAACATTTTTGAACTAAAATTTGGAAATGTGAATGGGATCTTTAGTGGCACCTATACCGGGTGATTCAGATAAGTAACTGTAACTTTTTTACTTCAACGAAAAACTGTTATAAACCTTATATAGTTGTTAATTGGTTTACTGTGAGGAACTGAATAGCAAACTAAATTTTTTTGTAATGTGACATAGGTCAAAGTTATAGCAACTTTTTTTCTCAAATGAAATGCTACATTTTTTTGTAAAGCAATTATTGTTCTGAATACAACCATATGTAAAGAAATATAAATCTGTGTTAAAAAAATAACTTAAAATTCCTTATAAAATAAATACTCTAACATATAGAAAGAACCATTTCTTGATTATTATCTAAATTATTAAGTGTTCAAAATGACGCCCATTGTTTTCGTAACGAACCTGTTCCAATTTGGGTACATATCCTAAAAAAAATTATCTGTTTAATCTCAATAGGTATTGAATTACAGAAGTCCAGACGCGATTGGAACCCGAATCGGTTCGGGACTTAAACCAACAACTTTGATTTTGTTACTAAAGGAGCCTGTTATTCTTAGACCGATTTCGGCATTATTGTGCTCATCAGTAAGAAGCAGACAAGCTCGACAATCCTATCTCTAAAGGATGTCTGAAAATGAATTCGACTCGCCTGGTTCTTGATAAAAATGGATGCGTGTGTATCAACAACGAGGAAAGCCACCTTCACTTTAATAACAAAACCATAGTTTGCAATTAATAGAAAACTGTATCGTATGATAAAAAGAAATATTTTGGATACCAAAATATTTTACTGGGAGCAATCAAGCAGGTAATTCAATACCTGTTGGGGCATATAGCCCAAGGAGTAGTTGTTTGAAGTGCAGACGTTGGTGCAGTGTGTGACATTTTCTAATGTCGTAATTCTTGGGAGCTGTGATTTTAACTTATTTGACATATTATTATTATCATTATTATTATTATTATTTGTTAATTCTAGACCTGGACTAGGGTCCTGTGGGAAAGTTTGAGTTTGGAGAATTTTTCTTCAGGAATGTTTATTAGGTGTCCTGGACTTGGGTGGACATCCGCCACCCCGTACATTTTCCAGCTACGGGCAAAAAAGTCAAAAATAATAAACCAATGGAATTAGAGTGGACAAAATTTTACGCCAAACTTATTCAACATGGTTTTGAAACAGTACGGACAAATAATAGCATATGCCAAAGATACAGTAGTTTTTACTAAAATTAGAAATATTATGGTGACAATACTTAAATAATAAAAAAAGGAAGATAAAGCGAATAATAAATAAATAAGACTAAAACAAAAACAATGCGCAATTTTCAAAATCATATTTCGCAAGACAATTATCAATTATTTATCAGACAAAAAATTAACTGGCACATATCGTGACTCATTGTCATTTATTTGCAAAATAAACATAGTCTGGACACGTTTAAAATTCTTGAAAACCATAAAATTGTTTTTGTCACCTTCTCTTTTATGTTTTTCGCCATTAAATTATTTAAACCTTTTTATTTGATATTAACTTTGTATTTCCCTTATTAAATACTAAAACCGCATATTTAAGTAAGGATAATATTGTTTATATTAAGATAAATAATTTGAATATAATTCAACTATTTTACCTTAGGAATTCTGTACCCACATAAATATGTATCTCTAAGAGCTCGATGAGGTACAGTAAAAGCTCGTCCTGCAAACATTCGTAATGATTCCATAACTATACATTCTAGATAGGGCATCCTGTAACAGAAAAAAAAACACTTTGGATTGCTAATGGTAGAACATTTGTTTTAGTACAAAGTCAATAACCACAAAATGCATTTTGACCGAACAAATTGTTCGTCATCTGAATTCGAACTGTGTGTATGTGTGTGTTGATTCTTTGTCTTTGTGAATGTTAAAATTCTGACTTCAGATTTTGATAGAGCATCAAAAAGTAAGCTTAGGGTTTGATGTGCCCCTCCGTACCACTTCGGGAACTCCTTCAAAATGGGGTCCAAAATATTAAAATTTTGAAGTTTAAAATGACAGTGAATTTAAAGTAGACGCATAGCGAATGACTATTTTGGTAAAAGTGAGTAGACTGTGGCTGTTGGCTGTGTTGATTAGATTGAGAACTGTCAATCTAAAATTTTATTAATAATGTCATTACAATTTGTTCGGTTTATGGCAATGCTAGAAAAGCATTCTCAACTGATTAATATTCGAATTGCTGATCAAGAAAAAATAGTTCTGCTTTATTTTTAACATTTATGGAAGCCTAGTTAGTCTACGACTACAACGTTTGACAGATAGAGTCTATATTGTAAATAACTCTGGTAGTAAATATTTGTTTTCGAAATGATTTTCCGACCAGACAATTCATAAATAAATATGGTGAATAGTGAAGAGTCTTAAAATTGCATAAGGAAATTTTAAAAACGAAGAAGAACGTCAGAAGTGAGTCCAAAGACCTTTTTCCTTTACTACTTTAAACGACGAATTTGTCTCTATCATACGGTAGAGTGAATATTCCTGATGAGTTTATCTTTCATATCTAACATTATGATTTGGGTAAGAGAAAAAAATGTTAAATTGATCCGAAATGCGTGAACACTATTGGATGTAGAGATTAGTTTGGTCCGTTTTCAAAAGACACCTGCTGTTATGAATAGTTCATATTGATAGAGGTTAGAAAAGTGCCAATAATATTTAGATTATATCACTTTAAGTTTTATACAAAAACCTTGTTTTTTACAATGTTGAAAAGGTCGAATTTTGTGTTAACTAAGGTTTAATTTTTTGCTTGAATTGGAATAAAAGTGCAGCTGAAGCCCATCGAGTGCTTGTTGAAGTTTATGGTGACGCTGCTCCAACTGATAAATCATGTAGGGAATGTTTTTGACGTTTCAATGAAGGAGATATCAGCGCCAACAAAAACAAGCCTCGATCTGGACACCCAAAAAAATTCTAGGACAAAGAATTAAAGTCAGTACTCGAAGAAAATTAGAGTCGAAGACGTGCTTGCAGAATCAGTGGAACTGAGTCAACAAGTTGTTTCTGTAAGATTAAAAGACAGAAAATGAATCAAAAACAACGTTGAAAGGTAAGCACTTTTCACTTGCGATTCAGCTATTCAAAGACACAAAGAAAACGTTTTTTGCATCGGATTGTAACGGGAGATTAGACAACCCCAAAAACAAACCAGTTGAGCATTGCCATAGACCGAACAAATTGCAATGCAGAATTAATAAAATTTTAGATTCACAGTTCTCATTCTAACCAACTCAGCCACAGTCTACTCACTTTTACCAAAATCGTCATTCACTACGCGTCTGCTTTAAATTCAATGTCATTTTAAACTTCAAAATTTTCATATTTTGGACCCCATTTTGAAGGAGTTCTCGAAGAGGTATGGATGGGCACATCAGACCCTAAGCTTACTTTTTGATCCTCTATCAAAATCTGAAGTCAGGTCATTTGGTAGGCCACCGGTTCACTTCTTTCGCAAAAGTTCGAAAATTGGCTCCAAACTTGGATCGCCTCAGATGAGTCATTTTTTCAAGATGGTATTCGAAAATTGCCTGAGAGATGGGAGAAAGTAGTAACCACCGATGGAAAATATTTTTTTTTATCAGTTTATTCATTATTTTTAAAGCGTACCTAACTAATTTGTACTTCCAATAATAGAAAATAATTTAATGAAACTTTTAAAGAAACTAGGATTTTTAAAACTTTTATATCACATTAGATCCTTTATTATTATCCAGAACTAATATTTACAATCACATAAATTGAGACGCATACCCTCTTACTAGTTTTTGAAACAAAGCAAAAATTATATGGGTGAGATTTTGATTAATAAATATTATTCTTGTACATGAGTGGTTCGTGGAAATTTTTAAACAAATTAAACTTACTTCGGTCTGTCATCTAATGATGGACACCTACTTTTCCCAACCACTTGATCTATTTCTTCTTGAGCTTTTTTCTGGATATCCGGGTTTAAAATAAGATACAAAAATCCAAAGCTTAACGTATTACTTGTAGTTTCAGACCCTGCCATAAACATATCCATACATGTAGCCACTAGTTGATCCTCAGAAAAACTTTTTCCGATATCCCGTGAAGATTGTAATACATTTAAATACACGTCGATAACATCTCTTGGAGATTCTGGTACTAGCGTTTTCTTGTGGTGAGCTAATTCTTTTCGTAGAAACTTCCACAGACAGTTGTGAGACCTAACGTATACATTGTATCCTGACCTTTCTGGTGCCAAATATTTTAGTATTGGAAAATGACTAAATGTTGCTCCTACCTGAAACATTTTATTTAATGAATGTGGAATGGCAAAAGTGTTCAACGTTGTTTTTGGTTTAAATATAGTAGATGGGTTCTTGACAATTACTAGTCCTCTCTGTCTGCATCGCATATCTTCTTTGATATCTAATAAAATATAATAAAACATTTAATTATTTCAAAATTGGTTCTTACCATTGAAACTGCTCGAAACAGTTCATTGAGAATTGCTTGTAGCTCTCTCATTTTTTTGTCCTCTGCAGCATATCTCACGCCTGCCAACATTTTCCATAAACTGTTTAAAATATGGAGATTAAACATATTATGCACATTAAATACTACCGAATCATTCATTGCTATGGATTTAAATATATATGCATTCAATTCCTGTGCTTCTTCTTCAATTAAAGTTGACATATTTTTTGTACCAAAACCAAATTCTCTTAGTTGTTTTAAAAAAAATCTCCTTTGCTCTTGCCAGAATAGTTCATCTACCAAAAGGATGCCTAGAAATCAAGGTTACAATTATTATCGATATTAAAATAAACCATAATTTTTTGATGTCTCGAGTCTAAATCTGTACTGTGATTAAAAAGTTTCGTTTGAACACAACCAATAGATCGATATAAAAATTGAGGTGAAACCGGAATTTGCTCATTGTCATTGGCGCCGTGATCGTGTTTACATTTGTCAAAGACTTTTAACTTACAAAAATAAAAGTTTCAGAAAACAACATAGTTTTTTATAGCATTGATTTATTGTTAGTTTAAAGAAAAGTGCTGCAGAATAGCATCGAATGCTTACGGTGAGCAATGCTCTTGATAAATCACGGTGGCTTAGAGTGGTTTAAAATATTTAAGAGTAGCGATTTTGTGAGAAACGAAGGAAGGGGAAGACCACCGAAAAAGTTTGGAGACGTCGAAATTCAAGCATTGTTAGATGAGGATGACGCTCAAATGCAATAACAACTCGCGGTTCAATTAAATCTATCTATTAATAGTCTCAGAAGCACGTTTAAAGTCTAAAAAAACTACACCTATAATTTTTCCCTCTTCCAATACAGATTTGGAATCAAAAAGAACAGTCTGTAAAGGACTCTGACAAGAGTTTTTGCTTCTGAAGCCAGCCTGGTATTTACTCAGTAAATCGTTATCTTCTATGAAAGTCCTTATTTGTTCATTAACACATTTCGAATAATTTTTCATAAGGGGGAACCATATTAATTGGTCTGAATCCTTCACACTTCACCGTACCCTTTTTCTTTTCAATTGGCACAACCATACTTTTCTTCCACGTATCTGGAAAGTCTCCTTGTTCCAAACTTTGGTTGATTATGTTCAAAATTTTATCTCCTATGGTTTCAAATGTATTCTTTTCTTTTCAAAATTCTCCTCAACTCTGACATTTCTATTTTATGAAATTTTTCCATGTGATGTTCAGTTTCTATTTGTTGTACAGTTTCTTCTAAGGATTTTGTTGGTATTATATTTTCTGAAATTTCTCGGATGCTGTCCAAGAAGAATTCATTAAATTTTTCGCAAATATCATTTCCTGTTACTATTTTATCATCAAATTATATTTCATTTTTTTCATTTTCATGTTGCTTTGTATAAATTAATTTTTTTAATGTCATCCACATTTCCTTAGAGTTGCTTTTCAGACTGTCTATATTTTCATCAAAATAGTTTGTTTTGGCATTCTTTATAAGCGATACAACTCTGTTTCTTTGTACTGTGAAATTATCAATATAACCCTTAGCACAAGAACTGGACATCCAATCCCCAAACCTCATTAGATCGTCCATATTTGCATTGTCCGATTCAATAAAAATACTTGCTGATGATAGCCGCAAGCAATGTCCTATATAGGTTTTCCAATTTAGAAGCCTTAAATATTTTGCGATATCCTTCCCGGTTTTGGCAATACTATTAATGCCAACATTTTGACAAGTACACTTCCGTTTCCTGTACTCTAAAAAAACATTTTAAAAGTTGCTTGTGCAGGACGCAAATCTATGTATTTTTTACAAATATCGTAAAATTTTTCTGCCGTTATAATAAAATTTCGAGATCTATTAGTTTTTATAGCTTCTTTGGAAACAGTCACCCTTAACGAATCATTTAAATCTTCGACGTTATTTTTTTGTAGAAAATATATTTCTTTACCTCTCAAACAACCCATCACACCCATTATTAATATAACCTAAAAAAATGATTATAGTAGGTATTTTATGAATTCTTAATAAAAACGTTTCTTACTTTTTAGAGTAAATATTCCTCATTTGGTGCTTCAGACAAAAATGTATCTACTTGTTCTTGGGTAAATGTTAAAGCTTTTCTTGGTGTATAATCCTCGTTTTGTCGATTTAAAAAATATGCAGCTTTGCATATTTGTTTAACTCGATATTTTCTTTAAGCTTCAATGTTGATTTCAACATTGAATGAAAAGACCATAAAGACGATGCTTTATATTTTTGGGATAAAAAAAAATACGATAGCAACACATTTTCTGAAAATGAACCAGCATGGTTCGTTCGTTTCCAATTAAAAAAAAAGTTAAATATGCCAATTCATATTTATCTATACATTTTCTGGGTAGAAGATCTTTCGTTGCTTTTTCTGCAATTTCCTCTAATTCAGGTCGAGTACTTGAAATATCCACTTCAACTTTGATAACGTTTGTTTGACTTTTATTCGCATTAATTTAAAATACATTAAAATTAAAGCTCTTGATTTTAATTGGTTAAATTTAGATGCCTTATTGGTTATTAGAAGTCTTGCATTTTCATTATTCAAGGCTCTTTAACCAATCAAATGAATTTTACAAACACACTATTCAATAATGAAGATCAAATTCCAATTTGTTTCTTGTTTATTATTTGACATTAGTAGATAATTAGTATATTATTCAATAGATGGCCTACGGCTCGTGCTGCAAACTTCATCTGCGTGAGTTATTGCGTACATTACCGCGAATTGAATACTATTCTTTATCTGCGACTATAAGAATTGTCAGAAGGTAAAATTTCATAAAGAGGTACTATGATGTTTTTTAACAAAGTATCCCGCACGTTTCTTATGCAAAATGGGTCCCAGTCGAATTGGCTGAAAATTTAGTATAATGTAGTTTATGATACCCTGATCAAATGTGTCCATGGGCCCATCGAGATCTAATGCACAGTTTTTGAGATACAGGGTGTTAAACATGCGGATGCAGGGTTATTACTAACCTTTAGAAAATCAATAATGTATCGATTGTTTTGTTACAAAAAGATAATAATTACAATCTTAATATTGTCGATGCGAGTCGTAATTAGAAGTTCTAAGTCTTCGTATACAGGGATATTCTTTTTATACTAGCCAAGATTTTTATGTAATTCTTTGAACAAACTCATTCAAACGCAAAAGCTCGTAGACTTGCAGAATAAGTAAATACCATTTGATTTTAATATTGGGTGATCTGAGGTTACTCAAAATTTTCAGTTTATTGTATTGTATTTATTTTAAATTTTGGAGCGTGAGTTATAGTTTATAACTCACGCTCTGTAGTTATTAGTATTGTTTAATTGCATAAAATGAATTAGATAATAATTGTATAATTCAAAAGGAGCAGATGATAGCTATTTATATTACAACTACATAAACAAGGGCTTTATTGAACGAATATTTTTATGGCCGAGCGAGCTTGCGAGTGAGGCTATAAAATAATGAGTACGATGGCAATTAAAGAAAAATAATAAATTCAAAAAATAAAAATTTGATTATACCTGTATACGATTTTAGCTCACAGCAGTTGCGATGACAAGTAGTTGTTTATGTTTTAAACATGTCAAATTAGTTGACAATTACTTTATTTTACAGTAAAACAAAGTGCTACTTTATGGACGCAAAACTGTTCTATAAAAAGCAACGTAAAGATATTTATTTATTTATAAATTACCTCTCCGTTTTCCCCAAGTTCTTTTATCAAAGAATTCTCCTAAGGGCCTTCCTGACAAATCATCGCACATTAAAAATTCTTTATTAGCAGCAGGTCCATTTATCACAACAATTACTTGATTACCAACTTTTATTCCTAAAATTGGACCATATTTTTTAGCTAATTCCGCTGTGGTATAAAGGAAATGGTGTGTGCGTTTTTGAATGCTTGCTAACTGTGGAGCACAGCCTAGAAAAGGCCACCATTTTGGTCCTGGTGGAAATTTTTTCGGTTTCCTTGTATCAAGATATGCAACAATTCCCAATAGAAGAGTGATAATTATAAGCAAAAACCACATACCTAAAATAATACATTTAAAATTAATGTAAGAAAATAAAATACAGTAATTTTTCAGCAGTATATTTAGACGAAATTGCTTTCCTAAAAAAATTAATATCTGAGATTATTTTTGTTACAACAATATGCAGTTCTTTAATTTTGTTATAAAACCGACTAAAATAATTATTAATTATAACAATCTGCTGAAGTAAAATTATTGCGATTTCAAAAACTTTTATTGTACATTATAAAAGTAAAAAATAAATAGCGAAACATAACAATTAACAATAAGGAAGACAAGATTCTCGTATAGCCCTAGACATAGGAAGAATCCCTTCAAATCTCGACTGCTATGGTGTCCCAGATAATCTGGGGTTACCAAATATAATTTTGGATTACCAGAGATCATTGGGGCAAAAGTTTACATTCTCGTTTTTAATAATATCCTCTGTTTAGTACGTCTATTAAAAACTATTACATACAGTCAGTAATAAAATCGACACTCATAATATATCTAATCACACTAAAGTAAGAGTTTTATCTCGTATAAGTGTACTTTCACTTGGTAGGAAACACCAAGAAGCTGTGAAATATAAGGCGGAAATCACTAAATCATACGTAATACTTTCTATTAGGAATCCTGCATTTTTCTTAATTGACATTTTAGTTTTTCTTAAGAGCATGCGAGGGTAACCGCATTTTAAATATAGTATGACATAACTAAAAGAAAGCATTTTGATTCAGTCTCCATACAAAGTGTTTCACAGAAATATAGTAAGACTTTTCTTTCTCGCCAATATATTTGTTTGTTATTTGGAAGTGGAAAAATGGAGCCTATATAAAAAAATTGTAAATATACAATAAAAAAAAAGTATTTTATGTATTTTCATAAAAATGGGTGTATGTTAAATAAATTGAAATTGAATATTATGGGATAGACCCCTATTATCACAAATTTTTTAGCCTATACTCGATTAGTTTTGAAGAAAAAGCATAACGTGTATTACCCCAAAATTAACCTTCTGTTCTTTTAGTGCATAAATGGCAATCATTCAGTTACTAGCAATCATTTTTTAACTTAAATCACTTATGAATTGTGTCTCCTACTATACCTTTTAAAATTGATTGATTGGAATGAAAAAAAAAACTGTTGTTTAAAAAGAAGCCGACAAACTTACAACGAGTGTACCCTAAAGCTCTATCTTAGGCTTGCTATTGTTGAATGTGCAAAAACCAAAACCATCTTCTTTCCAGATGACCTCGCACTAGTAGTAACAAAGGAGACGTAACGTATATAACCAACTTTGCTCTGATAGAACTAGATACATGATTAAGCGAAAACAACAAAAGCACTAATTCGATAGGGCCACACACGTGATTCTAGCTACGGAATTATACATCTGTGCCAACTAAGAAAATTAAATACCTGTTACAGGCAATATTTTATATATGCACAAAATAGTGGCAATGTTTTCAAGGATGCTACCTAATTTGGGGGGACCAAATGAAAGTAGAAGAGGAGTCTTGCCAGGTGTAGTACTTTCTATAATGATTTACGTTATCCCAATATTTATTCTACATTTAGAAAGGGTATAAAGAAATAATACAGTTATAAAACTATTCGTGGGAATTATCCCTACACACATACTAGCTGACGGGAACATAAGGACTTTTGAATAAGAATCTACCAGAAAGGAAAGTTTGTCTCAGCAGCAAATTATAGGTCTTTTAACGGGTTTTGTGGCAATATTTGGTCGATTAAAGCAGGCATGTCAAACCCACTGCCCGCCAATACTTAGATTGCCGTCCGCCGAGACGTTTGAAATTTTTTGTGATAAAATATATGAATTTATTATTTAAAAGTAAATTTTGTTTTTATTTGTATGCGGTTCAATCTAACGCATTAATTTTTTTTTTGAACAGTAAAAATATGCCAACTTAGTACAAAATAGATCATGTGGCCCGCAATATCATATGAGTTTGACATGCCTGCACTAAAAGATCATTGTCAGTACTTAACCATAAAAGGAAGAACATAGACACTCCAATCTAAAAACTTAATACGCGCCATGAATTGATTGGGGAGGTTAGGCGACTTTAAAAATTATATTTATATAAAAAACTAATAAGTATATAAGGTCCCATTGAAAAATTTTATTTAAAAAAAGTAAGACAACCGGTTGTGTTCTCAATATACATATACTAAAAAATTTAATTTATGTCAAAATTTGTACTCTGAATGAATTAAAAGTAAAAATAATTTTACCTAAAATAACTGTTCGGGAAGTGAAACATTAATTGAGATATTTTTATATTTTTTTCAAAACAACGCAATAAATTATTTATTGGCTAGATGTACGACCGCTTTCATAAAGAAAACTTAAATTTTTCGTTAACCGATAGTACATTGTGATTATATTTTAATTAGCCCTAAATAGCCTTTTTTTAGGGGTTTTGTGTCAAGATATAGAGAGGTTCCTAAATATACCGTTAGCTGAAATAAGTGGTCTAGTGCTCTACTGCTGAGCCACCTAGGCTGCTCCATTCCAAAACACAGTATCCAACATTTTCTCAGAAAATCGTGTTTTATATCTTTGGATATACTGTGCTTGGACGCACCTTTTAACCCGGCCTATTTGTTAATAGCTGCAAGATTTTCGGAGATACGACATGCCCAAAACATAGTATCTACACAACTTTTATTCTTTTTCCATCCCAAAACATAGTATCTCGTTTTTTCTACATCAAAACACAGTACATACCAGATGCTCTAGTATTTTTAGGATTCTCTATAAAACTAGAATTTAATTTTCAGTAATTTTTGAAATACTCTTTCGTTTTTGCTTTGTAAAAGTTACTTTTGATTTATTAAAAAGTTTATAAAAGTTATCGCTATAATCGTATTGATTGTCCTTGCAGATACTATGTTTTGTAAAAAACAAAAATGTTCCATATCCTACGTCAAAACCAAGTAAGTCTCAAATCTATTGCTAAAATTAAAATTACGTAAAATTTAAAGACGCGGAAAAATTTGATGAAAAACTGTATCACATAGCATTAGTATCAAAAGAATTCGTTGAATAGCCTACAGAGGCCAAATAAAAAGAAACTAAAACACGTTTTTTCACAATTTTATTTTTTACACATACTGTGTTTTGCCGACCTATCCCTCATGCACTCACTTTCTTATTTAAAAATTGAATATATGTTTGTAACGTGAAGGGGGATCATGTAGGTGTCGAAACTTTTATGCTAGTTAATAGGTGACAACAATTATTCCATCGCACTGTATAAGCATTTTTTTTAAACCTATTTTTTCAGTTAACAAATTGTTAAGGATACCTTAAAGAACTATTAACTAACTAACTCATAAATCGTAAACGATCAGTTAAATTTATATTAACTCCTTAAATTCTGTTAATCAAGTTTGATTGATAAAGTCAACAATATAAATCAAATTGAAATTATAAAAACAGATCATACTTATGTAGCTCACAGTGAAAATAGTTCAAAATGTTTTTTTATTTACAAATATTTATTAATAATTAATATAAAATTTTTAGGAATGTTTAAAAATTTTTTAAACTTTAAAATCGTAATAATTTTGATATTTTCTGGATTCTAATTGTATAATTTTGTTGCTAGGTGTATTAGGACCTTCTAGAGATTTATATGGAACGAAATAATAACGTTGTCATTATTTAAATAATATATAAACAAAAATTACCTCATAAACTATAAGTTTTTAGACAACGCGCATTTATGTTCACACGTACTTTACTCGTTAACAAACACAGACTTTCAGTTTCTACCACAAAATTTTCCTGATATAACATTTCTCCCGCTGTTTTAATTTCGCTACAGAATTAAGATAGATAGATATAGAGGTAATTCTACATAAAATCAATGAAATGTTTAAAAAATACAAAGTAATTTATTTGTGATCGTGTAATAATAAGAGATGACTTTATTGTTTGATAGGTAGTTTCTTAAGTTTTGGTGATTAACATTAAAGCAATTCTGCCTCGTTAGTTAAAAAAAAAATTAAATTATCTTTTAAATCCGCTTTCAGATATTTTCGGCCTTTTTGAAATAAAAAATAGGAGTGCCGATACGTTATTTTATGGTGATTTAAGACCCCAATGACAAAAATTTTGGCAGAGTAACTCTAAACTATTACTTTATACAGGGTGTTTCGTACTTAAACTGACAGACGCTAACTGTGGATAGAGGACACTTAGAGGGTTCAGAAACACCCATATAGTTTAGGTCTATCTCGTTTTATTACAGAGTTTTATCTATTCTGGTCATTTCTTTTAGTCTATATTCGGAACCACACTGTATATTTCTATGAAATTTGGCATGAATATTCTGCTTTACAAGGACAATCAATACCTTAGAAAGAAAATTAAAAGTTATCAAAATCAGTTTGCTTTAGAACAACACTCTGTATATGGAATTTAAAAAAATGGATAACATATTAGAAAATAGGGGGAAAATTAATTAGGATTAAATATTTTATTTAAATACACATCCCAATTTACTACCAAAATTTTAACATCAAACTTAAAATTTATACGATTTATTATACATTTCTATTGGTATTTTCATAATTTATTATTACTTTTTGATAATAATGCGAATAGTTATTAACGTAATTATTTGGGGCGTCAAATTACAAATTATTAAGAATTTTTTTATGAAATAGAATTATAATGCATTTGTAAAATGTGAAAAATTATGAAAATTATTTTATTTTCATTCATGCTTTATAATTTGATTAAAAAATAATAAAAAAGATTGGTGTGTAATTAAATTTTATTAAAAAATTAAAGTTTACTAATGAAGTTGTTCAAGATGTGAACCATTTTCCTGCAGACAAAGTCTAGCTCTTTTTTCAATATTTAAAATTGACTTTATAATCATTGCTGGATTGTTTCTCACTTCTTAGGGCTGGAGTAGTTCCTCCCTAGAATTAATTTCTGTTGCATAAACTTAAATTTTAAGTATCCCCATACGAAATAGTCAACAGGATTGAAGTCTGGAGATCTTGCAGGCCACTCAATTGGACCACCTCTACCTATCCAATTGTTAGAAAAATTGTAATTTAAAAATTCCCTGACAATTAATCTAAAATGAGGTGACGCTCTGCCGTGTTGAAAATACATACCTCCAATATTTTCATTTTGTAGCAAAACAGGTAGAACATTTTGTATGAAATTTAGATATTCTTCACCGGTTAATATATTTGAAAGTGGTCCAATCAAATTATTATTTAAAACTCCACACGAAATATTTGTGGAAAATTTATGCTGTGACTGAGGCTATCTAGTAGCGTGAGGGTTTTCGTCCGCCCAAATATGGCTATTTCCTAAATTAAAAACACCATATCTGGTAAACTGGGCCTCATTCGTAAATAAGCATCTACGAATAACTCTTCTATGCCTAATTATCCAATTACTGAAATTGATTATTGCAATTTTGTTATGCGGTTCCAGGCGTTGGGACTTCTTGGATGTTATAGGGAAAATACATTTTTTTAATTTCTTCCAAACACAGGTGTGAGGAAAATTTAAAGCGTTACCAATGCGTCTTGTACTTAATTTCGGATTATTTTCCACTAATTCCAAAATATTATCCTCTATATTTAGTTGCTGCCTTTCAGGATGGTCATTTAGTGCTGCTGTAGAAAATTTTCCATTTTCACGACGATAACGAAAAACTGTCGAAAATGTTGCACGAGAAGGAATTTTTCAAACAGGAAATCATCTTACATATTATTCTCTTACTGCCCCTCTGCAGTTTCCATTGCAAACACCATAGACAAAAACTACATCGGCATATTCCTCATGTTTAAATTTGTAAGGCATAATTGATAAACGAAAACTAAGGACAATAAAATTAAACGACAAGAACAATAAAAACGAAAGAAATACAATAATAAACAAGATTTTAACGCCATAATATTTTTCGACTAAAAATGAAGCACAATGTCACTTTGCTGTCAGCTCTTAATATTTCAAAGCCCACTTGGTATTATTATTTGACATTAGATTTATAATAAAAAACTTTGTAAACAAATGCCAATTAAAACAAATATAGTTTTTTTAAATTAATAAACCTATTTTTTAAAAATGTAATAATAAATGATGAAAATACCAATAGAAATGTATAATAAATTCTCGAAATTTTAAGTTTGATGTTAAAATGAGATGTGCATTTAAATTAAATATTTAATTCTAATTCATTTTTCCCGTCTTTTCGAATATGTTATCCATTTTTTAAAATTAAATATACAGGTTGTTGTTCTAAAGCAAAATGATTCTGATAACTTTTTTAAAAACGGACCTGGATTTTTAATGTTCTTACTATGGTATTGATTGTCCTTGTAAAGGAGAATATTCATGCCAAATTTCATAGAAATATACAGTGTTGTTCCGAAGTATACCGGGTGACAATTAGACTAGGGCCATGCCTATATCTACTTCACTTTTCAACCGATTTGAATAAAATTTGGTACATAGATATAAGACACCATTTTGGATTGACAGACGTATAAAAATAAAATGGCTGACTTCCGGTTTCGCCAGAAATGTCATCAACTTCGATTTTTTAAATGGAACACCCTATATATTTTATATTTTTTGGATTCTATGGCTCAAATTACATACGACAGTGTTGCCAAATTTTTTATTTTTTAATAAAAAAATTCAAATTCTCAGATTTTTTTTTCAAGAAATGATTATGTTTAATTTTTAACAAAAAGAAAATAGTACTTAATGTATATCGTTGAATTGGTAATCAAATTCTCTATTGAATGACAAGATGGCCCTCGGTAGGTACCATTTGAAAAAAACGATTTATTCGTTAAAAATGAATTTATAAAATTTAAATTCCCGCTATAGGATTTGTTATTGATCATATCGATGAAAAGTTTATTACTATGAATTACTGATGTCAATTAGAATAGATTTTGACCAGATAAAGGCCTCCTGTGCTAAAAAAAAATTTTGGAAATTTGAATTTTTTTATTGAAAAATAAAAAAATTGGCAACACTGTCGTATGTAATTTGAGCCATAGAATCTAAAAAACATCAAATATATAGGGTGTTCCATTTAAAAAATCGAAGTTGGTGACATTTCTGGCGAAACCGGAAGTCCGCCATTTTATTTTTATACGACTGTCAATCCAAAATTGTGTCTTATATCTATTTTCCAAATTTTATTCAAATCGGTTGAAAAATGACCGAGATGTAGGTATGGCCCTAGTCTCATTGTCACCCGGTATGCCAGTGTACTCGAAGAAACAACAACGTCTAAGACTTAGTCCTCATGAAATATTGAATTTAACTGGGGAAAAATCAAATTACCTCAATAAAAGTTATATGTGCGAGTGTGTAAGGAAATACTTTTTCACGTGGTTCTGCAGAAACATGGTATTAAAGGAAATTAAGAAGAAAAATCTGTAAATTTCTAAGCTGTGAGTAAAAATATTATTCCTTTATTATTATCAAGTTATCAGTTAGCAAAAACTCGTTTCTAATAAATATACGAGGACAGTAAAATATTTAGAATGAGTAAAACCAATAATTCGCAAGGTGCCGCGCTACGAATCAAGATATTTGTGATCTAATTTTAACTTAGAAACTAAACTACTGAAACAAATTGAAGAGGTTGAAAATGAAGTAAAATCATTGAAACGGTGATATACAAGTTATAAAAAATAAAATTAAAACTTTAGAAGAAGAAAATAAATTGGTTAAAGGAAAATTGAAAATTGCAGAAAGAAAAATAAAATAAAATAACATATTTATTTATGGTTTAGAGGAACAGGCTGAGGAAAGGCAGGATATGTTGCTACAAAAGGTCCTAGATCTAATTAACCATACACTGGGAGTTATTCTCACACCATACGAAATAAACAATATATACAGAATAGGAAAAGTTAAAGTAAGCGACCAGTTCTTCTTTCGTTTCTAACATTTTTAAAGTCAGCCATCAACACCATTACCACCTGTTTTTGATAGTGATAGTGAGGAAGAACAACTTAAAGATACATCCTCAAAAGTACTTACCATCGATACTCGTAGAAAAGAAATCCAGCTAACATCAGCTTGAATCAAACAATTCTAACCCAAAGAATCAGACTGAAAAAATAGACAAGAAGAAAGATTTGCTTAAAAAAAGGGGGGAAAGACCGGCTACTAGATCTGGTTCTGTATCTCAAAAATAGTGAAAACAATAATTATTGTGCACCACCTGTATACGTGTTGCTTTGTCTTCGTGTCTATCCTCGAATAATTATTTTTAATCACAAACTACGATTTTTGTCACTGGACTTTTTAATAAGAACAGACTGTTAAATTTATACCGGTTTGCCAGTTATAGGGTTTTGTTTTATATTTTATTTTATATGTTACCTTTTAGTGAATTTTAAAATAGTTCGTTTTTTTTTTCCTTATTCTTCCTTCTTCCTTATTATTAGGTTTTAAATAAACAAATATAAAAATTATATATTTGTTTAACAAGTATTAATTTCCTTAGTATAAAGAAGATGGATCAATAAAGTGGATATCGCTCTATTTTTGCCAATATAACAGATCCATCTCCTTTATAAATAATGTGAATAATCTAGAAAAAAATAAAACAAAAAAATAATAAAATAAATAAAATAAAAAAGTAATAAATATTTTGCTTTTGTAATTTAGTTATCCAATTATTTAATTAGGCATCTAACATAAACTGTTTCATTTAGGTAATATATAATTAATATATTAATTACCTGAGTAAAATATAATTATTAAAAAAGTAGTACCACAGACAGATTCTTACAGAATCTAAGTGGGTTTCTTTACTGACTTTATTTTACACATGATTGTTTATTGATAGTAATTTTGTAAATTTTTTGTTACTACTAATATGGTGAAATAAAGCTATTATTATTATTATTATTAAATACAGCGACTAAAAGAAATGACCAAAATTGATAACTCGGTTATAAAGCGAGGTAGACCCAAACTATATGGGTGTTTCTGAACCCTCTAAGTGTCCTCTATCAACAGTTAACGTATGTCAGTTTAAGTACGAAACACCCTGTATAAGAAAATTATTTAGGAGGTCAGGTCAGGTTCCAGATAAAAAGTTATGCATCACATAAATTAATAATCAAGAATAAAATTTGTAAAATGTTTAGTGGTATACAGGGAAAATAAAAAATATTGATTTGTGCTGTAATGTAATTTGAAAATGTTGGTAGGAATTTAAAATTTAATTTTAGTTTAGATTTATGGCTTTCTAATAATTAATACATTTAAAATAAAAACATGCTGATTGGGAAAACCCAAGGGTTTATCAAACTTCAGCCCAACCTTCATGTAGCCTATTTTACGCGTCTTGTTATTACCAATAACTTTTTTATTACAATTTCCACCGCTACCACGTTTTAAGCACGAAAATAGCAAAAAAAGATTTTTAGGGATCGTAAAACCCAAAATCTAGTCAGTTCTTCCCATGGGCCATAGCTACCGACTGGCGAAAAAAATTATTTTATCGTGCTCACTAACATCCAGACCTACAGAGAGCCGGACAGACAGACACAATTTTTTTTGCCTCGAATGGACTCTAAGACATTCAAAACGTCGAGAAAATTCATTTTGAGCAATTTTAATTTTTACTTTTTATCCCAGGATTTCCAGACTTCGTGCCCGCTTTGAGTGGGCCGAAGTAAAATTAAATAATTAAATATAAATGCACTTACTGATTACATCACTCGTCTTCCCATGGCAAATATGATAAACTTTTACTCTGTTTTGCAAGAATTATCAATAATAAATACATAATTAAAATCATTTATTTTCAAAAGGTAACAACAAAAATTACATGCTTGAGAAAGAAAAATACGGTTAAAATTTTTTACTCCACATTTCTAATGTGGCATGCAGAGTCGCATCGCCCAGTAGATTAGAATATTTAGTTATTACTATTAGTGTAAGGTTAGGTATATTTATATTACGTGATATAGGAAGGTCGATAAACCAGCACGTATAGAGTTATTGTTATTAATTATTGTCTATATAAAATCGGTCAATGTCAATCTTCCTATTCATTTTACTATTATTACTACTCATTACTATTCAACTAGATTAAGATATATATTGTTGTATATAGTTATTAATATATTCTACCACCAATACGTATGCAGTTATTTACAACTAATCATTTATCACACTAAGCATGTAATTATTGCTTGAGAAAATTCTTTTATTACAATAACTTTTATTCTAATAACAGCCGGGGTTACACCATCACATGTTTCCCTAATTTTTCTTTCCAATTAATCAACATTTTCAAATAGTCTTTTAAGGTACACCTTTTACTTCAAGTATCCCCATAAAAAGAAGTCTAGTGGGGTCAATTATGAAGAACTTGCGGGTCAAGTAAAATCAAAAAATCCCTCAATTACTCTTCTGTTAAAAATTTGTGTGTTGGAGGATTTTTGCTAATACACACCAAGATACAGACAATATTCACATTCGTCAAAAAAAATGCCACTTTAGACACTTATTGCATAATACTTATTTCTCTTTTTTTTTTCTTTTAGGAAGTTATTAAAATTATTTTTATTTTTAAATGGAAACCCCCATTTTTCATAAAAAATTTGAATATCTGGAATATTTTTTTGTTGGTTGTGAAAATGAAAAAAAATATATTCGATAATAATATTTCTAAACCTCATCTAAACACTATACCAGGGATGTCTCTATGCATTTTTATTATTGCCAAAATGCTTGAAAATTCCAGCCATATAAAAACAAGTCCAACAACATACAAACTCTACTAGATGATTTAGTAAAACTATCGGATAAAATATAAAGATTTCGATGTATTTATTTAACACCAGGGATACTCATTATGAGAGGCTTCCATTATAACAATTGGTTAAAATGGAGGGTGCGATAGCTCTCTGGAAGTTAACAATTAGTATTATTAAAATCAATCAATCAATAAAAAAAACACAAATTTGATACGATAACCTTTTTACAACACGCTTTATTTTTTAGAAGATAAAACAATATTTTTAACGAAATTTTCTAGCTTAACATAGTCATCAGCAAAGTTTCTAATGGTTTCTGATAACAAGTCTGTTGCCATTTCGTCTTCATTCATCAACCATCTAAATCTATCTTCAGTTAAATATATTTTTTCTATTGGCAAATTCTTATCCATGTTGTTCAATACCTTGTCATGACCTAGTCTTAATTCTTCAATTAGTTTAGTTGGAATGGTAACAATATCACAACCGGCAACAGATTTAACCTCATTAACATTGCAAAAATAAGCACCCATTACTTTGGTTTTATAGCCAAATTTCTTCATATAATTTTGTACGAGTTTTAAAAATTTTACTCCTGGATGACTTGAAGTGCTAGTTTCTGGTTTCTTTTCATCATACCATAAAGCTATTCGACCAACAAACGGTGCTAAATAACTGACTCCAGCATCTGCACAAGCGGCTGCTTGAACCAAATTAAACATAGTGGTCATATTGCAATTTACACCATGGTTACTTTCTAATATATTGGCCGCTTGGATTCCTTCCCAAGTAGCAGGTAATTTTATAACTATTCGTTTCTTATCAATACCCTTTTCTACAAACATTTTTACTACTTTAAGAGCTCTTTTTACACTTTTGTCTGTAATAAAAGCTAATCGTGGATCAATTTGAACATGCACTTTATCGTCTACAACTTTCAAAATATTCTCACCAAACGAAACTGTAATCATATCCATTGCGTTTTCGATAATTTCCTCCAAAGTTTCGGCTGTTTTTAATCCATATTCTACTGATTGTTGTAAATGATGCTTGTACTCAGGTAAACTTACTGTTTGAAGAATTATTGAGGGATTTGTAGTAGCTTCGGAAACTCGATACGATTTAATAGTATTATAATCAGCAGTATCAGCTGATATACTGGTAAGGGCACTAAGATTTCTCAGTAAATTAGACATGTTTTGAGGCTATTCTTGTTATTTAACTGACAGTGTAAACATTCTTATGTTGCTAGAAGAAATTGTGTTGCATAACTCTTATTGGTAAAGGTCATATGTTATCTTTATAGAATAAATATAAATTTATGTATAAAAATAGAATTCTGGTATTTTATACATGGTGGTCTATAATACTATAGAAGAAGAAGAAATGAGCAATGAAATAAAAATCGTTTGATCAATTTTCCAGTAACTTGGTGACAAGTTTAAATTTTTCAATGGAATACCCTATAGAATTGCGTATTTTTATTATCGATAGGCGTCTTTTTCAGTGTGATTAACTACTTAATCCCCGGAACCGCCTTGATGGCATGTCTTCAGGCTTTCGTTGACTTTGATTTAACCTATGGTTTCGTGTTCTCTTCCTTCCTTTTCTTTATCTTTCAATGTTGTTATTACATTTTTTTTTCCTAAATTTATGGCCTTGGGGATATAGTCCAAGACCTGGACTAGGGTCCTGTGGGAAAGTTTGAGTATGGAGAATTTTTCTTCGGGAATGTTTATTAGATGTCCTAGTAAGTGTTACTAAGTGGACTTGGGTGAACATTCGCCACCCCGTACATTTTCCAGCTATGACGTCATCAAAGATGGCGGCCGCCGGAATACAGAAATTCTCATATTTCAGGCAATACTTGACCGATTTGCATGAAACTTAGGTCAGTTTGTTGTAAATATTAGTTTTAAGGTGAATAGAAATGTGTTTTAACTGCTACTATAAATAATTAAAGAACAGTTTCGTTAATAACCTAATAAAAACATAACTATCATGAATGCACACAGATATTGTATTGAAATATGGTTAGATTATAATTGTTACAACTACACGATATCACATAAAAATGACTTAACACCGAAACATGGTTATATGAATGTCTAAAAAGGATTTTTACAGGTTGACTCTAATCCTTTACTGTCACATTTGCAGAAGGGGCAACATTTAACTTCCTTTTCCCTACAAATGCAGGAGGATGTGGCGCATTTTAAACAGTTGCAAGCACCAACAAAATCAGTGGGATATTTGTGTAAGTGTTTTTGGGGCACCAAATCATCCTCAATCACTATAAAACCAAAATCACAAGGGTATAAGCCAACAAGCACATCATCAATACAATGTCGCTGAAGGTATGTGTAGAAATACGATCTCAACAAATGGCTTGTAGATGGCAAATCTGCAAGTCAGCACTAGGTATTCTTCTGCTGGTTTGAGGCTTTGTTCTATGTCATCCCAGTTAGATGATACATCAAAGTGTTCCAAGTACACTCTAGGTGCACTTTGAAGAGCTGCTTTTTTGGTGTCAAACTTACTCGTATAATCTGATCCAGATAAAGCATGGATTTTTGTGTGCATATCATGATCAGACAAAAGTCGCGTGGAATCACCAACTCCAGTGCGCACCCAAAGTTCTTGAACACCAAGTTCATGAAGAGTAGCCCAGTGAAACAAAGCTAACACCATTATATCAGTGTCCGCACTAACGAGAACGACTTTTTTGAGCCCACACAGTATTGCTTGCTTAGAGAATGGCCCCATTTTGGACGCCCTGTATAATTTTAAACAACTTTAAATACATTATTGCTTTCAATTGTTAGTCTAATTTTGTTCAGTTAAAATTGAATTTGGCTGATTCCATAGGTTTCGAA
This sequence comes from Crepidodera aurea, assembly GCA_949320105.2. Taxonomy (NCBI): domain Eukaryota; kingdom Metazoa; phylum Arthropoda; class Insecta; order Coleoptera; family Chrysomelidae; genus Crepidodera; species Crepidodera aurea. The sequence continues at coordinate 29,596,303 of OX439475.1, forward strand.
GTTATTGGTTTTCTTATAAGTGCTTCCATTTTCAGAAATATCAAAATATCTCGAAAATTAAAAAGCTTAGGTATAGGGAATACTTAAGAAAGTTTATCTTATTTTTAACGTATAATATATAAATGCTATAAAATATTGGGTATTCCATAAGAAAAAATATAACTTTGATAAGCCACACTTTTTTGGGACAACCCAAATATCCATGAATAAACAAAATTTTCAAAATATTAACCGTTTAGCCACTATGCTCCGTCGCGTCTACCGTGACTCACCCTGTATTATTAATTTTGTTTGTCAAATGTATACTGGCAAGTCGTTCAACTACACTTTTACTATCGGTAAAAATAACCCAATTGTTTGGTTTATTTAGTATATATGTAAGGGTTGCCCTTATAGCAATTAATTCGAAGTTGTTGGGGTAGATTGCAAATAATCCAGGCACAGTTTTAGACACTTATTTTTCTGAACTTCGACCTTGTTTAAGTGAGTTTTTGCTGCTGAGCCATATAACTGGCAACTGTAATCAAATACTGGGCGAATTATTGATTTATAGAAGAGTAAAGCTATATTTGGGTCGGCTCCCCTGTTGGTTCTACAAAAAGCTCTGATTATATTCATAGTATTTTCTGCCTTCTTTATTATTTGGTAGATATGATCCTTCCACAAAAGTTTTCTATCCAGGTAGGTACCTAAATATTTGATACAATTTTTAATAGGAAATTGTAAATGTCCTGCAGTTAGTACTCCTTGTGGTACGTGATGTTTCTTAGAGAAGAAACAAATTTCAGATTTGGCTACAGATACCGACAATCCATTATTGTCATAACTTTCCAGTATAGTTTTCAATGCATTCAGTTGTGTGGTTTGGCGTATGGGTCTCCTCTAACCTCTGTTTGCTATATTTTTACTCCGGCTTTCAGCATACGCTTATCGTGATCATCAAGTATATTTAACATTTCTCGTTACCTTATACTTAAGGTTTGATAATTCGGTGCATACTTTTTTATTGCGGCTTGATTGGGAACTCGAGATTTGTGCTTGATGGATATTCACCAGGTAGACTTATACATCCGAGAATCTGCTCTTGCGCAGTGAGTTTTTCTAAGTTGTAATACTCAGTTATATCTCCCTCGAGTTTTATTCGTCCATAATAGCCAGGGAGTGGTTCATTTGCGCGCAAATCACATATTCGCAAATTTTCTTGATCATTACAAACCAACGTGCTTTTATTCCCATCTGGACTAAACGTAATAGGGCCAGTAAAATACTTAAGCACCTTCTTATTTAAAAAGTTCATTTTACCCCGTAAGTCTAAAACGTCATGAGCTAAATTAGCTGTGGTATAATTAGCTGGTATTATGTCATCAGGGTTGAAGAGTATTGGATCATCTGGAGCTTGATTCCATGTAGTTCCAGGTATTGGATTAGTGTGATGGAACCTTCGTCTATACTCCCCTGGCGTTCGTGCTTCAGCCAGACTTAAGACCGTTTGACGTAAATTTTGCAACGTCACCTGTTCCGCTCGCGGAATGAAACGGCCACCGCGTGTTGAATTTGGACTCCAATCTTCGGGACATAGACACATCTTCACTTTCCCGATTGAATTTATCACTGACGATAATTGGTTAGGTAGTGCCACCACACTTTTTGTCACTGAAATGAAGTCCTCCTGGACATTCAGTTCAGCACAATCTTCTTCATTTTCCATTATTGCTACGATGCCCCGCTCGGCAATCGCAATCTTGGGTTGCACCAACGCTAGTCCCACTCTATAGAACTGATAAATATCACCACGAATCGGAACATTGTTTAGTTCATAATGGCGGAAAAGATATTTACTACACCGAAACATATCGCGCGCGTTGTTATACATAAAGTTATTGCTTTGAAGGTTTGCACGGCTTCTATCTTTCCATTACTGTCTCACCATTCTTGATTCCTGGGAAAAGCTTCTTTTTGAGGTCATCCGCTAAATCTCCTTCGGTAATAAGGGATTCGGATCTTCTATATTACTCGACTCTTTCGGAGTTATACTTGCTCCGTCCTCTGCTGGTATAGGATTTTCTATCTCCAGGACGTCTGTTTTATCCTCGAGCGACAACACTCGGCTGTTGCTCATACATTTCGTTATGGTCATCGGACTGGTTACCTCTTCTAAAATCTTGAAGATCTTTGCACCTCGGCGGTACATTATTATTGGCACTTCTATTCGACATGGTTCTCAATTTAACGGCTGAAATCAGTATCCGTAAAAACTGGGTTCTTATGTATTTATGAATTTTTTCATACTTTTCCTTACACTTCGTCATCTCTCCTGTCATTCTCCTCGTTTATTTCTTCACCGATTTGCTCTTCCAGTTAATTCCTGGTCTGTGCCCATTTATCTTCTGTTTTTCCTATTCGGTAGGTAGATGCTCTGAAAGATCCATGTCCGCTTAGGGCTTGCGTGAGGTAGTAGTCTGTTTTGTGGAAAGGGCATTTTACCCATTCTTTGGCGATTAAACATGGATATACTACGATAAACCCAAGCGCAGACAATCATGGGGTAAATCCGACCATCCTTCAAAATCCTATGACACTCTAATTTAATTTATACTGGAGCAAAATTTTAAAACACACAACGCAATTTTTGCATGTTTGACAGGTAGTCACAGTGAGAGGTTCTGGTTGGATAACGATTTGCCTCCTTCATTTACCAAGACCGCTTTCATCTCTTTCCATTTCTTGGCAAAATCTTTTAGCTCATTTTGAATGTCTGCTGCGGTAACAATAATATTACTATGTTTTGTTTTCTGATTCGCAATATCTTGACATGAATCATCTGGCAAACAATCAATTTTATCTAGGACTGATCTAACCAAGCAAGGTCCGAAAATAATTTTTGATGGCCTGTGAATCTGTTTTACAAACTTTGCAAAGCATTGTCTTTGCCCTGTATAGATCATGGGATGCTCTTGCGAAAACTGACGAAATATAACTTTTGTCTTCACAGTATAAAACTAACTCAATCCTACCCTCTGGGGTGTTATCGGGGAAGAGTGTTGTTAATATTGGGGTTCCCCAAGGCTCCGTTCTGGGACCCATTCTCTTTTTGATTTATATCAATGACCTTCCGAGCACTGACACAAATGCAAAATACATACTCTTTGCCGATGATACCACCGTCGCTTTTGCGGCTGATACACTTGAGGAATCGCTTGAGGGTTCCGTGTCTACACAGTCAGGGACCAAGGAATGATTCTGTGTAAACAGATTACTGCTCAATGAAGCGAAAACCAACGGGGTAGTATTTTCTCTTAGGGGCACTCAGGGTGTGAATGATGGTGTAATCAGTGTTATATTTCTGGGCGTACATCTGGACCCCAAGCTCCAATGGGGTAAACATATTGACAACCTATGCAAGAAGCTAGCAAGAAGTCTGCGTCTACTTAGGAACCTGGCATCTAATGTCTCAGAAAAAGTTCTGCAAACAGCATACCATGCCATATTTCAATCTCACCTAGCCTATGTCATTTTGGTCCGGGGACACTCGCCAGAAATGGTATAGAGATGATGGCAGACAAGCATATAAGACCTTGAGAATTCTCACTGTTCCCTGTCTATATATATTGGAGAACCTTATGTTTATTAAGGGGGGTGGGGGGCACTTCGAAACCCATGAGGACATACATGAACATGACACCCGGCATAAGCATAATCTTTTGCCAGCCTACTGGAGGCTGAGAAGATGTCAAACTGGGCCGGGACACTGGGCTGCTAAATTTTACAATAAGCTTTTTACAGCAGCTTTTTACAGCAATTTAAAAGTAGAATTACGGATCACAAATCAGTCATTATAAATCACATTACCAATAAATGGCAGTCCAATTGGAAACAACACGAATCTAAACTCAATGAAATTAAACCTCAGATCACGACTAAACTACCAGGAGCAGTCACAAGAAAAGACCAAGTGATATTGAACCGCATATTCATCGGACACACACGTCTAACTCATGAACATTTGCTTAAAAGAGATCTAGCTCCAGAATGTCCCAACTGTGCTACTCAAGTAACGGTTAAACATTTTATGTTAGAATGGCCAGTGTACCATCTGCAAAGAAATACATATCAGTTAAGTGATAATTTAAGAACTATATTGACTAAAAACCATGAAAAAGTGCTACAATACCTGAAAGACATTAATCTTTACCATAAGATCTAATTCTTCAATTGTACTATGTTATATTATATTACATTATATTGCTGTGTACTGTCCAACCTGCTAATAACTCGTAGTAGTTGAAGCGGGGTTAAATGTGTTAAATAAAAAAAAAGTAGAATTAAGCATATTTTGATAGAAAATGCCTTTTATAGTAATGAGGAATTTCTTAGATTTGTATTTTATTTATGTTCTGAATTTTGAATTTTTGAAGTGGTAGGGTGTACGGTAATGAAAGATCTCCGAAATTCTTGTCTGCATGAAGTTTTCAGATTTTTTTATCCAAACCTGTAGTGTAAGTTGTGGTTAGATATTTTCTTTGGCTGTAGTAAATATCTTTTGCAAATAGATTGACTGTATAAAAAATATTAAAGTATAATAGCCTACATCAGTTTACCAACAATTTTTTTATAAAATTGATTTAAATTTTTAAAACATCTATTAGATAAATATTTAGTACATCTTTTGAATAGAACATCAAAACTATTTTTTTTAAATTACATATTTCAATAAAAGTCAAACGCTTCTAAAATTTTTAACTCAGTTTCTTCCTTGTTACGTAAAAGATATACATGATATACTAATATCCAGAATGGTGAAAATTCGGATCGCCCCTCGTAGAATTATAAATTTGAGCTATCTTGAAAATTCTTGGTGAGCTTATATCGTCGCGTTAAAAATTGTTGCATATCGAAATTTCTTTCAGTGATGTATTGCTCGATCAAATTTGGTCGTGTTTGATGATTTTGGTCGCAAGAAATTGATGATAAAGTGTCTGTTGGAAGTATAAATCGCTTCATATTTCATACTGGAACTCGATCTGCAAATAAATAAAAACAAATAAGAATTTTGATGACAGATATCATGGTTTGATCATTTATAAAAAATTATTTTTCAGTTGGAAAACATTAAAAATATATTAAATTAAATTAAAATTAACATTTACCTTGGTTTGAATTGACTGTGTTTCTGGTAAACTGATGATGAAGGATTTAGATCATTTCTTATAGTATATTCGTCAGCATTTCCTCTGAAGGAATCGCAAACAATACCCTACTTAATAAATTATTTGACCAGGTACGAAGCGAAACAACGGGCTTTTCTGAAATCCCTGAAGAACGCAAGGTTTTGTGGAATTTACAGTGTTGGTTACAGTGTTATTTACTGTTAGAACTTGGAGGTTGTTTAGAAGAATATTCTTAATAATTCTACTCGTTTCTTTGTAGTTTGAATTCGAGTTTAGTAGAATCCATTAAACTCAAGCCTCTTTTACCTAGTAAAATAAATATAATAATTAAATAATACCACGAGAAAAATGAATTTTACATTTCTTACTTGATTTTACGTAACAAAACGGACATTTTATTGTAATCCCTAATTTTAATTAAAATCCAAAATTTCTCCCATAGTCAACTCATGATTAAGAATTTCTTCTACGTTACACTGTAAAGGACTCTTCAACGAGTCCACTTGTATATTGTCAACATTCTCCATTATACCTCCACTCAGTTCCAAATTTTGAGGTCTTACTTCGGTATGGATAATATTCATTGCGTACTAGTATCCCGTATCTAAACTTTGATAAAAATTTGGATCGATGATTTTACACTATAAAGGAGAGAGAAATGCAGTAAAAGTGGGGATATAACGTCACATTCCATAGGCATACTTTGCAAAATAAGTTCCTATAATATAAATAAGGTCACAGCATATAAAATATATATATACGCACTTCGTAGATTAAATTTTGAATGAACAAAGTTATATTATTTACCAAAAATAAAAATAAACCTTATGCATCTGACTCTTTAACATTGAACGAATTAAATTTAACCAATAAATAACAAGGAGGATTATATGTTGTTAATGGGATTAATCTTTTTTTAATCTCTTGGCATTAAAAGTAACGCTTTCTTTCTTTCTTCTACGTCACACCGTAAAGGACTCTTCAACGAGTTCACTTGTATATTGTCAACATTCTCCATTATACCTCCACTCAGTTCCAAATTTTGAGGTCTTACTTCGGTATGGATAATGTTCATTGCGTACTGATATCCCGTATCTAAACTTTGATAAAAATTTGGATCGATGATTTTAACATACTTTTAATTTTAGTTGCTTATATGTTTTCCTAAATTTGTATTGTATTGTATTCCAATTTTATATATCTAAACTATATTTTAAACAATTTTTGACGTGTGTTAGACTTTTGTACAATGACGCGAATACATGAATTTGAATTTTAAAAATAACATTGTAAACCTGTATTTCAAATCTTGTCTCCGGATTTGTCATTGATTGATTGATTGATTGATTAAGACGATGTACCTGACTGAGGTTTATAAATGCCTCAATACTGCAGCCTTAAGACTTATTGTACTATGTCAGTTACATCGTTATGTTCAGGTAAAGAGGTTTTTTACCTTTATCAGGCTGAGTAGCCTTTTCATCAGATTTTCTTTTGGAAAGTCCTCCTGTGGGTTTACCGGCCCCAGTAGGTTATACCTCCAGTGCGTGAGTGCCTGGCACTCTAGTATGATACATATGTACAGTAGTCTACATATGGGTTCATCTTGAAAGATTCCCATTTTATGTAGGTGTTCCCTAAGGTGACCGTGATACGCCTTATTTGATTTCTGCTTAGATTCAGAATATCACCTGTCAGTACTTTTGATGGCGCTTTAACCATTCGCTTACTGTTTTGTTGGCCCGGCAGGAGATCCCAGCGTGACCGGTGTTCTTTTAACATCCACCTAGTCAGCGAGAGTCGTACCGAGGATTTAGGAATGCCAAACACCGGTTCAGGACCAGTAAAGACGGTCGCTGAGGCTTTCCTTGCCAGGGCGTCTGCTTCCTCGTTGCCTTTTATCCCTTTATGCCCTGGGACCCATCTAAGTGTTACCTTATTTTGTTTGGCCAGAACGAGCAGGGTTTGTAGGCAGTTCCAGACCAATTTTGATCTGATTTTATTACATGATAAGGCCTGTTGGGCAGCTTGACTGTCAGAGTAAATGAGGATTGTTTTCCCTCTATACCACCTGTCAATATTCTTCCTAAAACAAAGCTCTATAGCATGTACTTCTGCTTAAAATACTGATGCGTAATTCCCCAATGGTGCGTTTAGGTTGCATCTGGGTGTTTCACCATATATTCCAGCTCCAGTTCCACTTGCGGTTTTTGACCCATCAGTATACCAAACCAATGTTCCTTCCCGAAAGTTGTTTGTTTCTTCACCTTCCCAACTCAGCTGAACGCTGAAGGGCTTTGTGAAGTTGTTTTTTGGTGCCATTTCATCACTTCTGATCTCCATCAACGAGTTTATGATGATTTTTGTGATTCTACTGTGTCCTTGTTCATAAGGATCCCAGTAGCCATTGCATTCCAATCAGAATGCCCCCATTCTCGCCTCCGTTCTGATATAAATATCAAGTGGCGGAAGGTTTAGTATGGTTTCCATTGCTGCTGTTGGAGTGCTCATCATGGCACCTGTAATGCAAATGCAGGCTAAACGCTGGAGTTTAGCAAGCAACAGTATCGCCTTCCTTTGTATTACTTTAGGCTACCACACTAAAGAGCCATAGGTTAACATGGATCTTACCACTGCAGTGTACAACCAGTGTACCATACGCGGTTTTAAGCCCCATTTAGTGCCTATGACCCTTTTGGCGGTCATTAGTGCAATTTTACCCTTATTAATGGTTTTTTCCAAATGCTTGTTCCAGGTTAGTTTAGCGTCAAGGATTATACCTAGATACTTCACCTCCTGGGCTAATTGTAGTTGAGTGTTGAAGAGTTTGGGTAGTCTGAGACTGTCCAACTTCTTTTTCGTGAAGGCAATTAGTGCTGTTTTATTAGGATTAACTTTAAGGTTTTCCTTTAGACACCACCTCTCCACGATATTCAGGGCCTGTTGCATAAGGTCTGAAACAATATTTTTTAAATTTCCCACTATAAGTATGAGTACATCGTCTGCATACCCCTGGGTATAATATTCTGCATTGCTGAGCTGTACCAGGAGCTCGTCAATTACCAAATCCCACAGTAGAGGTGATAAGACTCCTCCCTCTGGGCATTCCTTGGAAATTGAGACCTCCATGTTCTCTCCCAACAACGTTGCTTCAGCTGATCGATTGCATAGCATGGTTTGTAAAATAAATATAATAATTAAATAATACCACGAGAAAAATGAATTTTACATTTCTTACTTGATTTTACGTAACAAAACAGACATTTTATTGTAATCCCTAATTTTAATTAAAATCCCATAGTCAACTCATGATTAAGAATTTCTTCTACGTTACACTGTAAAGGACTCTTCAACGAGTCCACTTGTATATTGTCAACATTCTCCATTATACCTCCACTCAGTTCCAAATTTTGAGACTTTTGTACAATGACGCGAATAAATGAGTTTGAATTTGAAAAATAACATGGTAAACCTGTATTTCAAATCTTGTCTCCGGATTTGTGATACACATTGCAATTTTCTCCAGGCATCTTTTTATGACGGGAAAAATATTGCATAAACTGATGGAGTTATGCACTGTTTTGTCGATATTATTGATTTGATTCTTGTATAACAGTCAAACATTTGTGTATTTAAAACGTTTGTACGGCCCATCCTAGCAGCCCAGCCGGGAGGCGGCCCTTCGGGTTTTGCCCGACGGCCCAATCCGGGCCTGATCGTCAGCAAACCAGATTATCCAGATTTTGATCGTTTGTTTTGCAATATTTGGGCCGCCAAAATTTCTTCCATTTTGCAAGAAAAAACCTTGATGACCGCTCAATATCTTGTTTTCAAGGGCAACAGTAAAAAAGGTACAAAAAATTTGGTGCATCAACCTCAAAAGTAGCCAAAAAACCCATTTCTTACCTCGGCAAACTACTTTGGAAATGACCCCGAGCTACCTATTCTTTGTAGACCTGTGTATTTATTTGGAATTATAGTTGAGGATAAACATATTGATATGATATAAAAATAGTTTTAACTGAAAATAAATTAAATAAAAAAAAAGAAAAATAAACATCTTATTTATTAACAAACAATTCCTTACAAAACAATAAGTACAAACAATAAAAAACCAATGTATTTAACGATTGTTAGATATTTAAATTCATTATATGGTTCTTAAAAATAGCAACAGAGTTACCAAAAAGTAATAGGTCATCCAGAGAATTAGCAAGTCTTAGTGTTCTTGGAATAAAAGTATAATAGGAGTAATTATATTGTCACAAATTCTAATTAATAATTTTGCAAATTCCAATTAATATAATTCAAAATTCAATATAATTATTTAAAATATCATATATAAATTATCGACAATATAATTGTGAATACATTTACCTTTATTTCTATTATGAGAATTTTTTAATAAAACATATCGTATTCTAATTGGGGGGGTTTCAAAGTATTGACAATCGTATTCTAATTAATTATAAACAATTTTCAGTTTTATTTCACACTTTTATTTCATATACTTCCGTCCAATCTGCATAATGTTAAATATGGTTAATTCAGCAGAACTAACAATTTGCTTTGATTTTATTTCTGGTTCTAAGTAGTAATTAAAATAAAGCGTTTTTAATAACAAACCTTTCCAATTTGTATTTTGGGTCGGGCGGACTTTATTCAAACCCTGAAGAAGTCCGAGCTACCCTGAATACTGTAATAACCCACCAAATTTAAGGTTATTTTTTACTTATTTGCGTGTCTATCAAAATTTGAACGGAGCGGTATTTTTAGGCTTACTGGTTTATCTACCTGAAAGAAAAATCCTGAAAAAGGCCGTAGCAGTTGTACGGATACCTTTTAACTCACAGGGTGTGTCTAAAACTCTCGGGGTTTTATAAATAAAAACGCAAGTTGAAATTTAAATAAATGTATTAAAACTAATAAAAAAAACGATTAACAAGCAAAGCTGACAAAAATTACAAAGAAAGATAATTAACTATTTCTATAGCAAAATTATTACTTGACCATGCGACGTAATAGTTTAACAACAAGACAAAATACTGATAACTATAATGAACGACAAATAAGGAAATGAAATAAGCTCTAATTATCAAAAATAAACCCATTTTTCCCAAATGTTACTTAGACCACAAAATTGGTCGGCTTTAAACTCCCTGACTAGTTATTTGTCTAACTATCAAAAGACAGATCAAATTTACTGTCTGTAAAACTAAGACCACTTAAATTCTGAATAATTGCAAAGACAAAACAAAAAATTATATAAATCTGCCTGTCACAAGACAAGACTTTCCCAAAATTACAGCCTACGGCTTTTACTTATTTTGACATAACAGTTCTGTCACTTTTCCGCACACATATGTCATTTTGTCCTTGCAATGTGAGCAATTGCCTACTTTGCAAATGAAAATTTGTGCAGAAAAGCGTACTTTGAATGGTGGTCGTAGAAAAAGAAATTTAATGCATACAACGTACATAGTCAATACAATTAAAAAAAACAAGAACCAAGAATGCATGACACATCGTTTCAGTATATTAGTCTACTCAAAAGGTACCTCCAAAATCGTTGTGTGTGTCCGCAGCGTAACTGCATCAAAGTTCCGGATCTGGGCTATTTTTGTGTTAAATTTCCTCGACTATTTGTTTTACCTTTTTTCGAATAAAAAGACAGTGTTGAAAATAATGACATTACTGGAGAAACTTGAACTTGATTGCATTCACGCCATACATAATTTTAGTACAGTATTTTTTCAAGGATCTTAGTTCAGATATTTCCTGGCAGCATTTCTCATTTTCGGCAAAGGCCAGTAATTACCCGCAATACCGCGACAATCGGAATAACGGAAATGATGATTGACATTGACAGGTAAACTAGTTAAATCGCGCATACGCATACAAATTTGTTATCAGGAAAGCAGCTTTCTTTCGCCTCTTGTTAGATGGTATACTCTTTGATAATACCCAGTAGTGTCACACTACAATCTATGCCCTTCGATGCCTTGCTGGTTGTTCCTCCGACAATGCTTTGAGAAAAGCATATTTAGGCATTTATCATTATGTCGCGTATATGCTATTTTAGCCTGGGGTCATGCCCTACACACAAAAGGTTGTTCTCACTGCAGAGATGGGCAATCAGAATACTGGGTAGATTGAGTTTAAGGGTCGCGACTGTAGACGGGTCTTCTCCAAGTCACTCTACCAGCGCTACATATCCTATTGTGTGTACAAAAGAATAGGGACCGGTATAGGGTACATGGGAATATCCATAATTATGGGACAAGCACCATAAATAAGTTAGTTCCAATTTACCAGCGCTTGACAAGGTATCAGAATAGTCTTGGACTTCTGGCTGTTAATGTTACAATGAACTTCCTAATAGCTATACAGATTTATCATATGTTCTCTTCAAAAATAAATTAAAACAAATTTATTTTAATCAAATAAAGAATTTCACTTTTCCTTTGTAATACTGGTAACCTATACATATTGTATTTTAGAACTATAATTGTATTTATTTTAGTTTTGCAATCGGCAAAACAGGAAACTTTTGTTTATTTGTCGGATTTGTCTTTTATTATTATATTATTAAATGTTCTTCTTTCTGGATATTGAAACGAATTTTTTATATTAAAATGTGGTTTTATTATTTTTATTATACAGAAAGGTTTAAATTTTAAAGAACAAACCACTATGAATTACAGAAATAAATTATTATTATTGTTATTATTATTATTATTATTATTATTATTATTATTATTATTATTATTATTATTATTATTATTATTATTATTATTATTATTATTATTATTATTATTATTATTTTTTTTTTTTTTTTTTTTTTTTTTTTTTTTTTTTTTACTTCTGTGTCAACGGCGTCGACTACTATGGCCATTAGCCTCGTGTTCTGTGTAGGCTTTGTTACTGTTTCCCAGCGCCACGTTAGGAACAGCACTGTTAATTAGAACCCAACAGTAAATGGTCGAGTGAGTATTATTATTATTATTATTATTATTATTATTATTATTATTATTATTATTATTACAATAACGTCGTTAAGGTTAATTAAAATATTAATTTATTTATAGCTTTGTGACGTAGACTAGTATTAATAAAACAAATGTTGTTTTAAATTACATCGAGTGATATTTTAAAAAGACCCATTAAATTAAATGTATTTTAAACAGCCTTCGTTTTGTCCGCTATTTTATTCTTAATGAGTAAAAAATGGGAGGAAATTAATTTTTTTCGTTCCAGATGTAAGAGATATACCCCTTATTAGAAATTTTAACCACCATAATTTCGATGAAAAAAGTATCATCTTCTTTGAATGACTTAATTATAAATTTTGTTTTAGTCCAAATTATGGGTTGTCGAATGTGCCCTTTTTATGATCTTTTTAATGACTTATTTACAACGCGGTGTGACTTTATGAAGGAAATTATGAATTATTCTCTTTAGGTTTCCGGTTCGTATAGTAATTACTTTTGAAATCGGTTTGCTATGAGAAAAGTGGAGACAGTATATTTTTTACGTCATTTTTTATTGAAAGCATTGAAAATTCTAACTACTTCTTAAGTCTTCTCAGCCGGGATATCAAGTATGCCGTCATCTACATAATACTTAATGAACGTATTATCAAAAGGTAAGCTAGATGATATTTTAGTGATTATATAATTCACCACTATGTTTGCCAGGACCGGGATAGCCGGGTTGCCCATGGATGTACCTTCTTTCTGTTGGTAAAACGTCTCATTAAATATAAAATAGCTAGAATCAAAAATAAAATCAATCAACATCACGAAGTTGGAGGATAAAACACGCTAAGTTGTACAATAGAGAATTCATACAACTGACGACAGATCTAAGGTGGACACCATGTTTGTTAGTTTTCCTCAGTCCATATAAGCAACAGAATAATTGTGTTTCTTGGAAACAAAGGTCTATCAGCTGAAAATAAAAGATTTTCCATTATGGCTTTGTAAAGCGAGATCGTATTTTTGAAACAAGTTTTCAAATTTTTTTATTACCCACCAGACATTAAATGAAGTTTGTTTTAAGATGATTGACGCCCTCTTTATTAATGAAGTTATTAAAAAACAAGAAACTTTTATCAAATAAGGAAGTAAAAGTCAGGCCAGTGGGCAGGGGGGGCGGTTAGAACCCCCCTCAAGAGGGTCCTTCACAAAGTTCGATAAACTATAATTAATCTAATATCTGCACTTACAACCAGCAGTTATGCATGCCTTGGAAAATATTTCCAGTACCTGGTCAGATACAAAAACGGCCTCTGCTGCTTTTCAGCTGCTGTCAGCAATAAGAACCTTAAATTTTCAGGTTTCTTTACATGTTCTTGATTTGATTTGATTTGATTTTACAAAAAGTCAGAAAGATCTGCGAAGAATACGTTATTGAAGTAAATAAACCGAGACAAGCTACATGTCAAAATCATCGCTGTAATATCCAGACTGATGCAATTGAAGATTACCATCCGATTTCAACTTACATACCGTTCCTAGATTTATTCGTTACTAATCTCGAAGACCGTTTTCTTAAGCACCGTGGAATCTTGTCAAATATCAAATATCTTTTTCCATCGAAAACTAAAAGCTTAAATGAAGATGTCTGCAATGAATTATTCGAGAAATACTCTCGAAGTATGGATCAAAGTGAAACTTTGGCGAAGACGGATTTCTGGTAAAAATATTAACAGCCTCATCGAAGCTTTGGATATTTGCAATGCAACTGCTTTCCCTAATGTTCACCAAATCTTACTTGTAATGGCTGAATGAATTTCAGTCTATGACTTTTGAGCAACCCGCGTATTATAAATCACAACCCCGTCGAATCAATTTATTGAAAAAATAAAAATTCTGTATCTTTAGTTGAGATATTAGAAAAAAAAATTATTCCAGTAATGTATAAAATTGATATCCTGATACATTATACTTTTACTTTGTCCATTCGTGATATTTTTCTTCATATAGTTCCTTCGATTTTTTTTATGAAAACCCCCCCGCAGGAAAATCCTCCGCACGGGTCTGGTAAAAGGTAATGTGGACGAATAATTTGCCAACCAAATCAAACAATCCAATAAAATAATGTTTCCTAACACAGCCACAAATAATTTATCAAGACACTCTCGTATATCAATTTATTTTAAAGCAATTACTATAATTATTTTTATAACCGGTATAAATAATACAGAAATATGTCTATCTTGGTATATCTTAAACAAATAGCATTAATTAAATTATAAATACACCACAACTCTGATAACTGCTTTATCAACTTTAAGAATAAACACTACATCCCAACTTAGTTTACTAGTTTACTAGTGATTAGGTAACAATCTGGTGTTTTAACGTTAGTAATGCATACGAAAATGTTTGTAAAAATCGTAAGACATCAAAATGTACAATTACTGGCACTGAAAAATTTCAAGGTGATTAGAAGAAATTTAAGAAACCGGCCTGATTTTACTAAAGTAAGTACATTTAAACAATATAAGCAGAATTAGTTTTCGACTAAATATTGCACTCGTGTCCAAGTCTACATAATGAGATTTTAAATTTTCAATGTATACTTCTGGCATTATTTGTACCGTATTTGATATTAATTACTTTCATGTTAGTTTACGTTGCAAAGATTTCAATCCCTAGCACAAAATCTGTATTATACGTTATCATTTAAAATAATAACAAGTTTTATTCTAAAAATAAAATTAAAATTATTCTTGAAAACACCACTTTATATATCGACATCTGTTATGAATAACATTGTAACTCAAGTTACCATTTTTTCCTTCTATAACTCAAACAGTTTCACTAAATTGTATCTATTATTATTTTTTTTTCTTAAATTTATGGCCTTGGGGATATCCAATTGGCCAGATCTATTATTATTAGACAAAATAATATCATCATAACCCCACATTTTACTTCAGCTTTTTGTTTAACATGGTAACATAAGTTACGATATCGTAAATTCTTCTCATTGATTCTATTCTATTCATTGAAACATTGTAGAGTAATATACAATGTTTTTCTCGAAAAATGTTTTGTTTGAGTCAAAATGAGTTTATTTCTGAAGCTCATAGTGGTTTAGTTCAATTTCTCTTCTCATGGAACAAAACCACTTATTTTATTAAAAGTTTTTTAATTTTTGACGTTTTGACTATATATATATATATATATATATATATATATATATATATATATATATTAATCGGAAGTCGTTTTCAAAATGACATAAAATATATAATAAAAAATTTACTATAGTAACAGAACACTTGATAATCTTACAAAAATATGACAGCAACATAGAACATGGAGAAAGATTTTGAAATTAAAGATGTCAAAATCTGTGATAAAGAACGAAGATCTCTTACTTCTCATTATAGTAAACCTCCACGTTTTTATGGTTTACCTAAAATTCATAAACAAAAAATACCATTAAGACCAATAATAAGTTCTATAAATTCACCTTGTCAAAATTTAGCAAGATTTCTACTTAAAATAATAGATCCGTTATCAGGAAATACTAATTCCTTTATCAAAAATTCAAAACATTTTTTAGAAAACATCAAAAATCAAAATTACAAATTCAGATATAATGGTTTATTTGATGTACTTAGTTAGTTTATTTCCAAATGTTCCTGTAGATAAAACTCTTAAGCCCTTGAGAAAAAAGTTGACAAGTGATAATACATTAATAATAGTCCAGAGAAGTTAGGAAATAAATCGGATATTTTTAGGGACAGCAGATATCGAGATGCGGTTTTCTGCATTGTATTTAGAAAGCTCCCAGGAAAAAAGTCTATATGGTGTGGTTATGCCATTTTTCGAAAAATGCATTCTGGTGCCATAAATGCATTTTGCAATTGCATAATTACTTGCAACATTATAAGAACGACTGGAAACTCGGAAAAATCGCTCGAAAATCGTTACTCGGCGGTTTTCAGGGATGCCGAATTCAATTCTGGTATTAGTACTACCCGGGGGCGCTCGGGAGTAGCTCTGCGGGGGTGCCCGGGTGGTGATTGGGGGAAAAATTGCAGCCTCCATGAAAATCGTTACTCGGGGGTTTTCGGGGATGCCGAATTCAATTCTGGCATTAGAATTATTCGGGGGCGCTCGGGAGTGGCTCTGCGGGGAAAGGTAATGGAGGTTTTAAATAAATAATAAATAGTACTTTTTATTAATATTGAATTATTCATCATAAAGTTCAATTTTTAACTTAAATACTAAACATCTTCTTCTTCCCCTTCTTCATCTTCTTCCTCGTTACTATCCTCGGCCTCGTTGGAAGTGCCTTTTTGGTTTGAACAATTTAATATTAAATTAAAATTTTCATAATTTATACCCCCAGGTAATTCTAATGCCAGAATCGAATTCGGCATCCCCGAAAACCCCCGAGTAACGATTTTCGAGTTTCCAGTCGTTCTTATAATGTTGCAAGTAATTATGCAATTGCAAAATGCATTTATTGCACCAGAATACATTTTTCGAAAAATGGCATAACCACGCCATATAGACTTTTTTCCTGAGAGCTTTCTGAACACAATGCAGAAAACCGCATCTCGATATCTGCTGTCCCAAAAAATTTCTTTATTTCGGTCGATTTTGATCTAAATGCCCTGGACTATAAATAGAACTAAATTAAGCGTCTCAGCAATTCTAGAATTGTTGGAATTATTTATTAAAACTACATATTTTCACCAAAATTGTGTGATATTTTCATGGAGGATTTTGAAATGGAAATTGTAAATGAACAAAATGTAAGACCTTTTGTCTGGTTTAGATATGTAGATGATATCTTTGCAATTTGGCAACACGATAGGGAAAATATTGACGCATTTTTACATAATATTAATAATTCGGAACCTACTGTTAAATTTTCAATTGAAATTGAAAACAATAAAAAATTACCGTTTCTTGATGTGCTAATACACAATAACAACAATTGTATTGAAACATCAGTTTTTAGAAAAGAAACTCATACAAATAAATATATAAATTTTAATTCAAACCACTTAATTTATGTTAAACGAGGCATTGTCAAATCTCTTTCCGATAGAGCAAAAACAATTTGTTCAAATGACAATATCTTAAATAATGAATTATCACTTGTTAAATCTGTCTTGATTAAGAACAACTACCCAAGTAAATTTATAAATCGTGAACTTTACCGATACATCAAAAATAAAGAACAAAATTTAAATCCTCCAATACTTCATTCAAATATAGTAAAAATCACTTATATTAAAAAATTATCCGAAAAAATTAGAAGGATTGGCAATAATTTTAATTTAAAAACAGTTTTTCAAACTAATAATACATTAAAATCTTTAATAGTAAATACAAAACCTTTTAATGAAATTCAAAATACAAAAAATTGTATTTACAAAATTCCATGCGAATGTAATAAATTTTATATAGAAGAAACATCTAGACCTTTTTATATTAGACTTAATCAACACCAATCATACATTAAAAATAAACAATTCGAAAAATCAAAAATATGTGAACATGCATGGGATTTTGGTCATAAAATACAGTGGAATTCTTCAACTAGATTATTAAAAGAACCTAATAATTATAACCGCAAAGTTAAAGAAGCAGCATGGATATGCTTAAATAATAACGAATTTGTTTCTATTTATTCGGTAGATATTTCAAAAATTTGGATGCCTATTTTACAAAAAGAGTTAATTGCAAAAAGGATACCCTCTATATCGGGTAAGTTTTTATCTGCTTTTTTCTTATGATAATATTATTAAGAAAACTTCATTTATGACGACGTATAAATTCTATTATAATATGCAAATGCGCTGTCCTTTTTTCAAAATTCGTTCCCAAAAATTTGATGGAAACAGATTTTGACATCTTCAATTTCAAAATCTTTCTCCGTGTCCTATGTTGCTATCATATTTTTGTAAGATTATCAAGTGTTCTGTTTCTATAATAAATTATTTATTATATATTTTATGTCATTTTTAAAACGACTTCCGATTAAGGAAGTCGAAAGTCAAAAACTAAAAACCTTTTTTAACAAAATACGTGATTTTATTCCATGAGAAGATAAATTGAACTCAAAATGAGTTTATTTAAGTTGTGATACAATTATACAATTTTTCATTAGTTTGGAAAAATAACGTTGTAAGTTGACGATGAAGATTATTATTTCACCCACTGGTTCATTATTCTTTTGCAAGAATATGTTTCGTTTTTTTTTCAATTCTTTTGAGAACTCCCAAGAGTGCAATGTTTGATTGAAATATCTATGCAGTTTGTAAGTTTGCAGAAATGTAAATTTCATTTATTTTCATTAAATAATAGACAAATAACAATTGTATTTGCTTCATTTTATATCACTTACCATTCATCAATATCCATGTACAAACAATTATGCAAATAACATTGTATGTATAGTTACAATGATTTTCATGGGAACATATTCAAATAACCGTCATCTAAACTCGACTAAAACTGTATTTCTGCTAGTTTCGCAATTGAATAGTTTACCTTAGTAGAAAAATGAGGAGAAAAGTTCCAGAAAATTATTGGTATGTAAAAAAACTAAAAAGTTACAATAAAAAACATGGGCCGAAAATCTTCAAAGTGCTCTCCTGTAAACTAAGTAAAATATAGTTACAATGTTATTCATATCAGGTGTAGATATCTTGAACATTATGTCAATTTGTTTGAAGTAGTAGGTAGTATTTAATTAGAATCTTTTTGTTGGATTAATTCGAGTATTTTGTTAAAGAACAGGTACGCAGTGTCAAGAGGCCACTATAATTACCTACACGAGGAGCATATACATTATTTTCAAAATATTTTGGGAGAAGAACGGATCGTCATGGATTTGTCAGATTTAGAAAAGTATAATGTAGACTGGTATACTCAAGTAAGAGGTTCGTTTTATCAAAACAAAAAAATTAATTCTTCTAAATTCTATGCAGCGCTATAAATGATTAACGAATATTATTTACAGGCTGCCACGGTACTAATGAAAAAAAGTCGGGAACGTATAGTCAGAGACAAAATAATAGAACTTTATATACAGGTTTGTAATAGAGGCTCTCATTTCCGAGTTATAAGTATTTTTAGAACGTATGTGTATATTTGTTTTAGAAGTATAAAAAAATAATTTTATTGGTTTTGTTCGTTACCTAGTAACAGGTATAAAATTTAAAAAGTTTGTTCAAACAATTGCAAGGAGGTTAGAAATTGTATTAAAAGGGATAAGACGTAAAATAGGATGGTTCGACATTCTTCGTAATTTGTTTATTTCAACAAAAAGAATTTATGATTAAAAAATGATGACAAAAATTTCGATTGCAAATTTTAAGATTTACGTCCGCTATAAGCATTATAAAACCAAGGATCAGATCGAGGCTAGAAAACGTACCTGTACGCGAGACTAGGCCGCGTTACGTCAGTAGCCAGACACAAGCTCCGTAAATACACAAACGTAGGTGACTGTTTACTTGAATCCGTATACCAACATTAGTACCCGACGCAGTGAGGCGGAGCTTGTGTCTGGCTACTGACGTAACAGCCTAGTCTCGCGCACAGGTACGTTTTCTAGCCTCGCTCTGATCCTTGGTTTTATAATGCTTACAGCGGTCGTAAATCTTAAAATTTGCAATCGAAATTTTTGTCATCTCGATTTCATTTAAAATAGAAAAATTCCGAACCAGCCTATTTGATTCAAGAATTTTTGTAAAAATTTAAAATAAAAAACCAAGTCAGTTTTCTGCCCTTGAAGTTATTACCAACCTAGCTGTTTCTTGTTGTAAGCTGAAAATTTAAATAAAACACGAATTAATACTAAAAAGTGAACTTACGTGAAGTGCGTGGTAACGTAGTGTCAAAAATAAAACTTAAGAAGAATCCATTAATCCATGCAAGAAAAATTTATTCAACTTTGAAAAAGACATTATCCATACTATCTTTAATCGGAGGAAGAAAGAGGCATCAACCTTCTATTAAAAATCCAGTACGACCAACACATGATCACAGTTGCTTAAAGGTTTTTCAAGAACGAACATTTTAAAAGGTACTTTTGGAATTAATACTCTCAAATAAAAATAAAAAAAAGAAACTTTTAACTGTTACTCTTACAAGTAACTCTAAAGCCTAACTTTCTAACATATGTGTATTAGAAGTTAGAGTTACCAAGTGTATAAAATTTAATCTGTCAAATTTTGATTTTTTTTTTGGAATTTTAAGTAGTTCAATTTGGTATGAATGAATGAATAATAGTAATAAGAGTTTTATTTTCTTTGATAAATTTTTCCCACTTTTTTTTTAGTAATTTTGATTTATTTCTTAGTAGTACTATGTTCCAAATTTTATTCGTCTAGTCGTCTCATTGTCATCCGGTATAAGTAAGCAATAAATATCAGTTGTCATCTTACATTAGTAAGTTGTATTAGATCTCGTCACTTAAATTTAATTACGAAAGATAGATATGAGTAGACAAGCTTATTTATTTTGCACGTTTACGAAATAAATCTTTACATTTTAGGAAGTTTTCAACTAAAAAGAGGTGGCGTAGGTCCAATATGAAGTGTACTTACCACAGTAGCAAAACAAGACATATTAGAAGCAATTAATAATGAGCCGTCAACTATCGAAAACTGTCATTACAACATAGGGTGTTCATCGCATTGTGAAAGAACCACTTCTATATCTCTTTCACTTACAAAAAGTACATAGTATAGTAGTAAATCATTATCCCGCACGTCTTTAGTACGCTTAGTACTTTCTTTAAAAACAACAGTCAGATAATATATGTTTCAACCAATTCTCTCCATTAACGAATCCGGTTTCAGAAGAGGTGGAGTAACGAATGTATTTAAGGGATGACGAGAATTCACGTGATCCAAATAAAAATATAGTTGGACTTATTGCCCTGTCCGTTATTGACGCTAATCTGACTGGCCAGTAGTTTTGGGATTTTTACAAACTGAGTTCCCGACCCTGTTAGTTGATGGTTTATTAGACATAATTTTTCCTAATAGATGGAATCTTTCTTTTTCTGGAGACTAATCTTAAAATTTGGTAAATTCGACATATGTGCACACAAAGCAAGAATTGATAGACATAATTGTTTTTCACTACAATACCACTAGGCTTAAGAAGTGGAAGGAGCTCAGATTGAATTTGTAAAGCAAGAGAGGTAATTTTTTGTTTGTTCTCAGTTCTGGCTATTTTTGGTATTTAATTATATTTTACCTGTTTAATTTCAAATAAAAAGGTCGTTATTGTTTAATTTCCAATATCTAAGGTAAATCTTATAGATTCCATTGTTAAATTACTCTTAGTAGCAATTTCTAGCTATTGTCTCCATGAAAATGACGAAAGTGGAAATTGACGTGCAGTATATAAATAAAATGGCAAACATCAGCGTTACGTCTTACTTTATCGAATTCAATTAGAAAGGCCTTTTCGTTGGTAAAAAGTTTGGTAATAGCATATTACGTAAAACGCATATTACGCACGAATGGAAAAATTGCATGAGTGCGTAATTGCTTTACAACACGCATTACGTACTATACTTACCTACGGCCATATATAGTGTGCCAAAAAATCTGGACTTATGACAGGATACTTAATTTCTTCAAATGGGATGATAGCCTGTATTTTATTGCATCTTTAGATTTCTGAACAATTTTATTTCGAACAATTTTACAAAATTCTCTTCAAATCCAATAATTCCCGCCTCACTATCACTTGACATATTGAAAATGTAGGTATTCTTTTTTAAGCAGTATGTATCTTATAATCATTAATTAGAACTTATTTGCTTTTCAAAAAAGTTTGTATTATTTTTATTTTGACAGTTGCTATGACTACGCTGATGACGGGCGATTACGCGATCACTATCTACTTGCGAATTATTAAATGTTCCGCTTACTTTTACGTATAAACTGTGCGTTTTGTTTACCATAACCGTGCTATTTGTTGTTGAGGCTGTATGCCGTGTGTTTTTGCCTGTTTTCTATAGTGGCCGTAGGTAAAGTAATTTTTGCTATTTTTATACAGGAAAAAAATATACACATACATTCTAGAAATACTGACAATTTCATAAAGATCAAATAGGTAGACAAAAAACAATTTTTAAATTCCAAGTTTAGACTCAGAAACGCCCTATATTACAAAACTATAAATATATAAAATATAAAGTGCTAATATTAGGTTGCCTTCAACTTACCGCTTCCCTTTGGTATTGGGATACCTGTAGATGGTCTAAAATCTTTTTCCCAAAAGTGTTGTTTTAAATTTAACCGCGGATAATGAGATTTCCAACGATGACGGAATTTGATAAAATTTTAATATATTATAGATATGAACCTCCTGACCAAAAGACCTTATGGGCCCAAAGCGATCCTATGAATTGTTTCCGAGATACAGTGGCGGGTAAGGGGTACCTTGAAAAACTTGAATTAAATGAAAAAGACTATAAAGGTTGGTATTTTCTTTAAAAAAGTGATACAAGCCATTTAATTTGATATTTTATGTACATGGGACTCATACAAATTATTAATTTGAAAAACAGGAGGGTGCTCACAAGTATTATTAATACTATTTATTTCATACTCTCTATAAAAAACTGACAAAGTCCAACCTCAATTTGCAAATATTTTTTAATTATTCTAAAATACGTTACATAAAAAATCGTCACGTGACATCCTTTGCCAAGATATTTGCCTTATTGTATTATTATTTTTTTAAATAAAATACCATCCTTTATAATATTTTTCGTTTAACTCCTCTTTTTCAAGTTAATACTTTTTATGAGTACCCCTGTACATAAAAAATCAGCACATGACATTCGATCAAGATCACATTAAATTCCTTGTATCACTTTTTTAAAGAAAATACCAACCTTTATAGTATTTTTCAAGATAACTCATACCCGCCACTTTATCTCGGAAACTAGTCATGGGATCTCTTTGGGCCCAGGATATTTTTTGATCAGTCGGTCGATATCTATAATATACTAAAATTTTATCAAATTCCGACATTGTTTTTATCCATTTGAATCATTATTTCTTTATTTTTTCTGCAGCCACTTTGTCCCAAATTGTCCCTTATGTCTTAATTTTTTGGAATATTTTTTCACCTGCTATTTTTCCTTCATTTGTATTAAAATATCCAAACCATTTTAGCTGTTTTCAAAACCTTTTCCTCGCTAAATGACGTCTGTTTTTGAGGATGCTGAACACGATGACCAATATCACTTCCGACCCCCACCAACCCTTCCACAGACCAAAACTTTCTCCCGAAAGGGTCGTTTTTTTTATATCAGCGGCAAAACGGATGTCCCTCTGTTTTCGAGGATGCTGAAGACGATGGTGGTGTTAAAGATTACTTCCGACCCTCTTCAACCCCTCCATAGGCCAAAACTCACCCCCGAAAGGGGTGTTTTTTATTTTTTATATCAAAACGTCTGTTTTCGATGATGCTGAACACGATATTAGAAAGAAATTCAACCCTTTCAAGGGTGAGTTTTGACCTGTGAAGGGGTGAGTGAGAGTCGGAAGTAGTCTTAAACACCACCATCGTGTTCAGCATCTTCGAAAACAGACGTCATTTAGCGAGGAAAAGGTTTTGAAAACAGCTAAGATGGTTTGGATATTTAATACAAATGAAGGAAAAATAGCAGGTGAAAAAATATTCCAAAAAATTAAGACAGAAAGGGCTGCGAGGCAGACCAAGGAAAATTTGGGACAATGTGGCTGCAGAAAAAATAAAAGAAATGAGGATTCAAATGGATAAAAACAATGTCGGAATTTGATAAAATTTTAGTATATTATAGATATCAACCGTCTGATCAAAAAATCTCCTGGGTTTAATGTTAATGATTCATTTAATAAATATTATTTTTTCGCAATACTTAGTTTTTTATTTATTCACGATTGATTGCGACTCCCTTACACATTCTTAGTTATAGCCATCCAAGCATCTCTTATTATGTCTTGTACCGTGCAGATATGAATATTTTTCAATTTCAAGAACGATAAGCTATCCAAGTAGTATTCCTAGTATTCCATAATATAGTTATTTTAAATATCAAAAATTTAAGATGAAAACACATGAATATATCACCAGCAGAAACAGTTATCGAATCTATTAATAAAAATAATTAGCAATAAATTATTATTTTGATATACTTATCTAATTTTTTTTGGATCACCAATGTTCTGCCTCTCAAAACATTTCTGTTTCAATCTTTTGTTATTTACTTAGGCGATCTAAACAAATTAACTTGGCATACATATTTTAGGATGTAGCAGTTTAGTTTTGAAACCAAAATCTACTGAAGAAGTTTCCAAAATTTTATCGTTTTGTAATAACCAAAAGCTAGCGGTATGCACACAAGGAGGGAATACTGGCGTTGTAGGAGGATGTGTGCCAGTTTTTGATGAAATTATAATTTCCACGGAATTAATGAACGAAATTATTACTCTGGATCAAAATTCGGGTAAATATAGAATATCTCTATTCAGTAGTAATATCACAAAAGCATCGAAAATAATCGATTATAGGTAAAGTGAGGAGCATAGTATAATCGATTATTTTCGTATGCTTGCGTTGTATTCGATACGTTATATAACGAATTAGGTATATACTTTATTAAATTAATTCAAATTAAAAGTACAATTATTAGAATAATAATTATTTGTTGTATTATCGGTAGAAGTTGTCGCAGCAGTACTTGTGGTAGTAGACTCATAAATGTTGCGCATTTTTCCAAGAATCTTTCTATGGTGTTCGTTAGTGCGCTTTAGATACGGTCTGAGAAATTCTGATGTAGAGTGGCCTGTTATGTTAATAATTTACTGATTTTGTGCTTCTTTCTTTTCGCTGCACTTGCTTTTCTTGCATCTTCAAAAATCAAATCTTCGAATGGATTTAGTTCTCGGTTAAACTCCTCGTAAAACTTTTTTTGCGGTAATATTCCATAACGTCTTCACAGTTCCTTCGTTATCTGCTACTTCTTTTTCCCACGTTTGAGCAGACAGTGTATAATTTCGTTCACAAAATTCTGTAAACTGTTTCCAAACATACTTACGTATTCTTACAGTATTTTGATGAGTTAAATTCTCGATCTCCTTATCTATTTCGACAACAGAGCTACAACCGAAGCGATTCATGTTTAAAAATGATATCGAAAACGGAAACTGATTGACTGATTGACGTTTTCTTATTATAAACATCAAACATATTGTTACTATGACAAACTTTTCAAGATGGAAGGATGCGAATTACAAAAACGATTATACCACGTCGTCAAGGGTATATTGGCTTATCAATACATGGTAACTAAGTAAAAATTGCAGAATTAGTATATGTTTCTTCTTTCTTTATTTAAAGTTAAATAATTATTTTTACAATAATTATTTTTACAATAATTATTAGCAGGATTGTAATAATTTCGGTTAAAAATTATATTTAAATTTTAGGAATTCTTACATGTCAGGCAGGTTGTGTTCTACAAAATCTCGACAACTTTTTGGCAGATAAAGGACTTATTGTACCCTTGGATCTTGGAGCAAAAGGAACTTGTCAAATTGGAGGAAATGTTTCTACGAACGCTGGCGGAATGAGATTATTGAGATATGGAAATATGCATGGAAATGTGCTTGGAATAGAAGCAGTAGGTATCAATAATGTGTAAATATACGAGGTGGGATCAAATAACTAGTTAGTATTAGAAATGAATTGAACTTAAAGTTGTTACCATGGTAGCAGCTATGTTGTTTGATAGATACTTTGCTGAATGTTGACAAAAAATGAGTCATAGTTTAAACTTAAAAAAACACTTTTTATTAAATCGCATTTTATAGTGGCGTCTCTGAGTCGGAAAAACCATGAAAAATGGACCAAAATTTACCCGGATCGAGAGTACCTCCCCCCTCCCCCATTTTCATCTTCCAAAACGGGGACAGACATTTTGCCGCTGATATAAAAATAAAAAACACCGCTATCTTGATAACTTTTAGCTGGTGGAGGGGTTGGTGAAGGTCGGAAGTTACCTTCAACACCACCACCACCTCCGTGCTCAGCATCCTCGAAAACGAGGGGAAAGACGTTTTTTTACAGGGAAATGAGGCGCTGGCCGTTTAACCCCTTTAGGGGGTAGTTTTTGGCCATTTTAGGGGGTTCAGCAGTCGAAAATAGATATTCTGATACCGCCATCATGTTCAACATCCTCGAAAACGAGGGGGAGGTACTCTCGATCCGGGTAAATTTTGGTTCATGTCCTTCCGACTCACAGACGCCACTATTACTATTACGATACATAACAAAATTACAATTAAAGCAGGAGGTAACTTGGTTTCCACCACCCTGAGAAATTTCGTATGAAAAAAATCAAAAAGCAAATATGCAAATTTAGAATTGTGCAAAAGTCTCATGAGTGAGTTATAACTATTAGAACATATAGTAAACGCAGATTATTTGGACCAAAATACGAGGATTAAACTTGCCATAATAAAATGTTGCTGTAAAAAAATACAGGGTGGTAAATTTCAAATATAATTTAAAAAAATTGTTATCAAAACTGGCAAAGAGGCAAAACGTTTTGTTAAAGGATTCCCGATGGTGAAAATCCTAATCAGGAAGATGAAATTTTAGTTCAAGTAGTTAAGAATTCTGTCCTTATCAATTCATTCCTGCTCAAAATTTGATGCAAAATATATTCCACAATGATTACAGTTCTGCAACCTTAAAGCATAACATTTTATTAAGAATATTTTGTTCATTTTTAACCGGGAAGAGTAGAGATTCACGAGTTTGATTTGATTTGACTTAGACTAAAATAAATAAAAAGTTGTTTTAAAATATGATTTATATGTTAGGATAATAATTGTTCAATATGACTTTATTATATATCTTTCTATTTTTGAATTTGTAGGTCCTAGCAAACGGAGAAGTAATAAACTGTTTGAGTACGCTTAAAAAAGATAATACTGGTTTTCATCTAAAACATCTTTTCATAGGATCTGAAGGCACTCTGGGTGTTATTACAAAAATAGCCATACAATGTCCCTCTAGGCCAAAATTTAGAAACGTGGCATTTTTAGGTAACCCAATTTTTAAGAGATAATTTACTAGGTTGTATAGATGTCTAGTTAGCCTTGAAACAGTCTCGTAAAAAACGAAAGCAGATACCGCGACCATAGTGTTTGACATATAGTTTCTTTAATTTTGGTTGTTAAAAGTTTAGCCTATTCTATATTGTGTATTTTTAAATAAATCTCGTAAGGTCTACCTCAATTCTAATAAAATGAAATGGTCTGTGATAAGTAAAAATTTAGATTATGAATATACCGGAGCACCATTGTTCTTCGTAAACCATTATTAAAAATTGGGTTATCGAATTGAAAAGAAATATTATGAAAGTCATATTAAATTTAAGTTTAAGTATGACTTGAGTTGAATATCATATAAATTCTGTGGAAGTACCATTTCGGCCATTCTGTAAAACTGGATAATCATCTTTTAGGTTTACAAAATTACGAGAAGGTCCTTAAAACGTTTAAATTAGTAAAACATTCTTTAGCAGAAATATTATCAGCAGTAGAAGTCATGGATTCAACATCCATGGATTTTGTAAAAGAGAAAAACAATCAAAATTCTCCGATCGGAGAATATCCGTTTTATTTAATGATAGAAACTTCTGGAAGTAACGAACATCATGATGAAGAAAAATTAAATATATTTTTTGAGGAAGCTTTACAGAAAGGGTTGGTGCTGAATGGTACAGTAGTTAGTGAATCTATCAAAATTGAGGTAATTAGACAATTAAACAAGTTAAAATACCATAGATGAAGGGCGTATATTATTATTATTTTCATGTTCGGGTTATTCCTCAGCTTTCGCCGGGGGAAGGCTGTTATCGGGCCGATAGGTCCAGGACATAACATGCCTTTGTATGTTTCGTGTATGTCTGTGTGTTGAGTACTGTGACTTTATCATTCATCTGCACATCAATACTACATATTCTTAAATTAAAGGTACATAAGTCTACGAGGGCACTTTCCTCAATATCGACACCAACTATAGTATCTGTAGCAATATTGCACCTAGTAGTGTTGGATCAATCAGCAATTTGAAGCGCAACAAAAAAAAATTACATGCGGTATGTAACAATGGATAAAACATCCATCACTACATCGGCAGTCGGCAGTCGGCAGTCGGCAGTCGGATGAGCGGAGATCAACCGGCGCAAGCCGCCCAAAAACGTAAATATCCCTTGACGCGGTATTGCCTCAGTACAAGAGCAGAAAAGTAAAGGAAGACCGAAACGAAGATGAATAGATGTGATAAAAGCCGACATGAAAAAAAATAATTTAGCCGGTGACAATGGAGAAGATTAGTCTAACAAAGACATAAAAAAAGATGGAGAGAAAAAAGAAGAAGATCTATAACTTCACATTATAAAGCGTTCAGGGGAATTTCTGCTATTTAAATTCTTTTTAGTAGGAAACTAATTGCTTGTGAAAAAAGTTTGCGGGTTTATTTAATGAAAAAATACAACAAACTAGGAATTCTCACCACTCGTTTTTAAAAATAGTTTTTACATAAAGCATTTTATGTTTATTTAGTTTTTGTTTGTAGGATATTTGGTCAATAAGGGATAATATCTCAAATGGCTACAAATACTGCGCAGCTGTACTTTTATACGATATATCTTTGCCTCTGCAACATTACTATACCATCGTTAACGAAATAAAAGAATTTATGGTAGATAAATGCGTGCGAGTTTTTGGCTATGGACACATCGGTAAGTTTCCTAACATTTATTTTTATCTTCGAGCTTACAAATGTACTCATTACCACTCAACCCTAAATACCACACAAAATTACCTAATTATTTATCGCTTAACATGTTGTCTTCATTACCCTGTGACGATAGTATAATAAAACGTAAAAATAAAAACAAATGAGTCACTCCAACTAAAAGGGTATCAACACTGGATGTTAAAATCAGAGCTCAATCTTTTTTTGAAGTACAACTCAAACTCGTTTTTAAATTTAAATTTTTTGGTTTACATATAGTTGTAAAAATTTGTAGTTACGTTTAGATATGTTTAGTAAGGATAAATAACTGTACATTTGTATAGTGTTAAACTGGGCAATTGCATAACAAACTATGTTTAGGTTATGCAACGGTCCCGACCGTAAGTCTTCCTGTGGACGGTTAACACCTGCCTTACTGAAGGAACCTTCCCCAATCGGTGGAAGATGCAGAAACTGGTCCTCATTCCGAAAGGGAATAAGCCGCCGGACGACTCGTCATCATATCGCCCAATTTGCCTGCTGGACACGGCGGGCAAAGTGCTTGAGAGGATCATCGGCAATGGACTGCAGGAGTTCACTAAGGGAGCCCGGGGCCTGTCCCACAGCCAGTCCGGATTCCGAAAGGCGAGGTCCACTGTGGATGATATCAACGTCGTCGTTGACACCGCACGCAAGGCTGTTGCAGGAAAACGGTCGAAGCGGGGGCCTAAAAAGTATTGCGTCGTCATCACCTTGGATATTAGGAACTCCTGTAACTCGGCGAATTAGGATCGTATTCTGGGCGCGCTGAGAGAAACAATGGCACCAGAGTACATCAGACGTATAATCGCGAGCTACTTCAGTAACCGAACACTGATGTACGACACAGACTCGGGATCCAAGACCCGTAACATTACAGGAGGGGTTTCACAAGTTTCGGAGCTCGGGCCTTTGCTGTGGAACATTATGTACGACGGAGTGCTCCAGTTACCCATGCCCATGGGTCGGTTTCGCAGACGATGTTGCGGTAATGATCGTTGCTAATCACCTGGAGTCCAAACTGCGAACGAGGCTGTTGCCACAATCCGCCAGTGGCTATCATCAGCTGGTCTACACCGAATACCGTCGCGACCATCACTACGATACTTGGGTGTACAGATAGATGCGAGGATGCGCTTCGATGAGCACATGCACAAGCGAATTGTTAGCGCGAAAGCTGGAGCAGTGTGCAACGGCCAGGATCATGCCAAACATCGGCAGTCCCTCCCCAGCAAATCCGGCGCAGGCTTCTATCGGGAGTCGTCAGCTCGGTGATGCTGTACGCAGCCCCAATTTGGTCGGAAGCCACGGCAGTACCAAGGTATGTACGATCAATGACTTCGGTATACCGTAGAAGTGCCTTGCGGCTTTCCGTACGGTGTCGTACGAGGCAGTGTGCGTCATCTCCAATATGATGGCAGAGGAACCGGCGAATGCGCGAAGAACAGGCGACTGATTGACGCACCATCACCAAGGAAACCAGGACGGCAATGGTAGCGCGGTGGTAGCAGCTCTGGGACTAGAGGGGGGCGTCCAACAGACATTCCGCCCCCCCCGCGATGTAATGCTTGACGGCGGTTCCGCGGGGTGGCACGATGTAATGGAAGGTGTTTTTAGTGGGTAAGAATCCCACACACTGCTGGAGCACGTTGCTGAGCAGGGTCTTTTGGAAGATTTTCACCTGCCGACAAAAAAAAATAACTCTTGTCCAATGTAACAACCTTTTTCAGCTTTTATGTAGATACACTCTTCTAGCAATATGATAATTCTTCTTAAAAATACATGATTAGTTAGTATATAATTTTCTTATTGGATAATACAACCACTTATTCAAAAAATGTTTGTATTCATTTAACATTTTGACTTCTATCTGAAATCGTTTTTAAAAAGTAATATCAACTGTGACGAAGTATAAATTCTCCTAATAAGCAAATCATATTACAAATTGTTCCCATAAAAATATATTTGCAACAAACTTTGACATCTTAAATAAAAATATTTTTTAAATCCAATAAGAAACAGAAACAAATTATTCCTCCCTCTAGAGTTTTTATTAAACTTTCTATAAAATATTCTTTTTCTGATTTCTTACTTTTAGGTGATGGTAATTTACATGTAACAATCCAAATGGAAGATTATAACAATGAATTAAAAGAAAAAATCGAAAAATATATATTTGAAAGAATTTTACTATACAAAGGAAGCATAAGTGCTGAACATGGCATTGGTTTCATGAAAGCCAAATATTTAGATCAGATTAAATCAAAGAGTACGTTTAATCTGATGAAGGATATTAAAAAACTCATGGATCCACATGGAATTTTAAATCCCTATAAAGTTATTTCTGAAATAAAATAATATTTGTCAATAATTTTATTAGTTTTATTTTGTGATAAATGTATATGGAATTTAACTTAACCATCCAATGGTGTGGTGACATTCCTGAATGTAGAAGGAACATTTAAATAGCTGCACTTTAGACGTCTCTTAAGCTAGCAGAACAAAGTCAGCAGAATTCAAAATCAATACATGGATAATTAAAGGCTAATTAAATGCCCTAATTTAAAATTTTCTGCTCTGCTCGCAATAATGAATGTTCTGCTAGCTTAATCTTAAGTTTAACTAAGTTTTAGTTTAGACATTAGTTTAGAGTTTTAGACTTAGAGTTAATTCCAGAATTATCCAGACTCTTTCTAAACGATTAGAAAAGTCTTGGACGAATTTTCATTCAAAATAGTTTTCTGTTTCCAAAAAAATGGAGGTCATATTGAACATCTCCTTTAATTTCGTTCCTTATATATTGTTTTCTGCTTATACTGCAAAATGAATTACAAAACAAAAATGTTTTTCCTAATTTCTTAAAATTAATGGTCAATATTGGCCATTAACAGTTTGTATGCTGCATCGGCAATAAAAAACTGTAACAGAAAATTGTAAAATATACGGATCGTCCTATTTAAAAATAAACATATTGTTCGTATATATCTCACAAACTGTACATTTGGGAACGTTGACTATGAAATTTAAAATCGCTGGTCCTTCTAATATACCTAAAATACAAATATTTTAAGCAGTAACCACACCACGTCTCTCCCGTTTTTGAGGATGCTAAATACGATGGCGGTAATAAAAGTTATTTTGGACTTAATCCCACTCTGAAAATGAATTTTTTTTTGCTGTTATCAAGAAAACCCGCTTCATCTCCCGTTTTTGAGTATGCTGAGCACAATGGTGATGTTACATCCGTACACCGACTTAGCCACATCCCCCAAACGGCCAATAAACACCCTCTACAGGGTGAAAAATTTTCTTGTTTACAGCAAAAAAAGAATCTCCCTGTAGAGGGTGATTTTTGGCAGTTTGGGGGTGGGATTAAGTCGAAAATAATTTTGAATATCGCTATCGTGTTCACCATCCTCACAAACGGGAGGAAGATATATTTTACCGGTGGAAGACGCGGAATCCGCGATTCCCCCAGTTTGGGGTGGTTTTTGGTCATTTTGGGGGTAGGGTCAAACAACTCCAAAAAAATTTTCACCACCCCATCGTGTTCGGCATCCTCGAAAACGGGGGGAGAGGAGGTTTGGTTGCTGCTTAAAATATTTGTATACTTTTCTGACTCACAGAATGCACTAATATACATAACCAAAATTTTGTTATTGGGATCTGACATGGGGGCGTGGCCTATCCAAGATGGCGTCAATTAGGGTGAAGATTTAAATTTGACATGAGTGTTGCTCTCTTATTAAATATAAAAAATGAATCTTACGATTGACAAAATTTGCGAATGGGCTATTACAGATCTTAGAAAACTAAATTTCAAACAATCTGAACGCATTTTATACGCTGGACATTTGGTTAAATGCGGTAAAAAAATTAATGAAAGTGATACTGGCTGTTTGGACTTAGTGGCTTTTTGTTTATCAACGTCGAATTTGCGAGGTAATCCCCATCAAATGAATGGGAAAATTGCAGAAAAGGGACAAGTGATGAGTGTTGTTTGTTCCTGCAAGGCTGGTTCATGGAAAAAATGCAAGCACTGCATTGCTACGTTGTTGCACTATTACAGGTTATAGTGGCGTGTGTGAGTCGGAAGAACATGGACCA
This sequence comes from Crepidodera aurea, assembly GCA_949320105.2. Taxonomy (NCBI): domain Eukaryota; kingdom Metazoa; phylum Arthropoda; class Insecta; order Coleoptera; family Chrysomelidae; genus Crepidodera; species Crepidodera aurea. Next base: position 29,629,421 of record OX439475.1, read on the forward strand.
AAATTTACCCGGATCGAGAGTACCTTCTTCACGTTTTCGAGGATGCTGAAGACGATGGCGTTATCAAAATTTCTCTTTTCGCCATCCGAACCCCTAAAACGGCCGAAAACTACCCCCTAAAGGGGTTAAACGGGAAACACATCATTTCCCTGTAAAAAAAAGGTATTTTCCCCCGTTTTCGAGGATGCTGAACACGATGGTGGTGTTTAATATCACTTCCGACCCCACCAACCCCTCCACAGATCAAAACTCACCCCTGAAAGGGACACCTGTTTTTCCGCTGATATAAAAAAATGTATTTCTTATGGAAACTTCACCCTACTTTGTGTTCGAAAACAAAGCGTTAGGGGGCGTATTGCTGGATGTCAGATCCCAATTGTATCAAAAATATCTTCATGTTTCCATACTTTATGCGCGCACTGTATGTTCTTAAAAGTCCAAATTAAAATGTATGACAATCTGTATTAGATATCCACATATCAGTATCTGAAACAATAAGCGATGGCCTTCAACGATATCTTTAGTTCATTAAGTTTTTTTGATATCATCTAAATGTAAACAATTACTAAATTATCATTCTTCGTTTATTTCACTTTATTTGAAAAATGTCGATCATTTTGAGACGATATTCAGTACTGTTTCACAACAAAAAATTGAATTTGATTCAAAAGTATTCTCAGAATGTACCGGAGTTTACAAAAGTAAGTACCCAGTTGATATTTTTTTATTAAAATAAACACTTGGTTAATATTTTTTTATTAAAACGGTAACAAGATAAGTTTGAGTTCATTATCATAAAATTTAAGTTTAAAATTTTGCAGAGATGGTTTAGAAATTTAAAAAATATTTGTTAATCCTGGTCTTTGTCTAAAGAAGGGGGCTAGTTAGTGATTTTAAACGCTTTCGGCTAGAAGTGTTTGATAATTACATAATTTACTAAATTTGTATTTGTTAAATGGGACGGCTTATAAATGATCTCATATATGATTAAATTTTAATTGAATATAGAGCAGGGGCGGATCTAGGATTTTTCTGGGGGGGGGATTTCCGACCTGGGGGGCGGACACAGTAATATTTCTCGAAAAAATATTTTAATATAGAAACTAAATAGTGAAACATACTACATATATTGCAAAAAATGCAAAAATACATAATATAGTTAGAAAATTAACCAAACCATATTACTAGTAGTCTGAATACTACTGAATAATAAAACGAGTTCCGCCCGACGGGGGGGGGGGGGGGCGAAACCTACTTCGCCAGTCCCCTAAATCCGCCACTGATATAGAGAATTTATTTGTAGTCCTTTATTTGTTTTTCAGAATGTCTACAACGTATTTAGAGGAAACTATAATCAAATTAAGACTGAACACATTCAATATTTTCAAAGTATATTGGGTGCAGAGCGAGTTATTACAGACCCTACGGACTTGGAAAAATACAACGTGGACTGGTTTTTACAAGTAAGAGGTTTGTTAGAACATTTAATCAAATTACACATTAAAATAGAAATACGGAATGTTTGTATTGCAGGAGCCAACTAAAACATTTTGGTCAAGAAGAAAGTTTAAGAACTATTTTTTCGAATCGAATGAATCCTAAAGTCCTTTTTTAAGAAAGATCACAATATTTTTTGATGTAAGAATGTTCAGTTTGCCTGGATTTTGTCACTGGGGTAATAACCAGGTTCGAATAATACTAAAGTCTAAAATCACTTATTATATGCGCATCTATAATACCTCTATCGTTCTGAGATCTAATTCGATAGGAAAACTATTCTGTTTACCTGTTTACGATATAGTCCAATAACCGAAGGTGCCAACCCGGGCATCAGGTCTGTCCGGCACCATTTTTTTTTAATTTTCAGGTATTCATGGGTAGATTCACCCCCGAAAATCTGAGCTGTCTGAAATTTGTGGAAGGGCGGCAAAAAATTGGTCTCAAAAATATGTTTTTTTCGCCTATTTTCGCCGATATTTCCGAAAATACGACACTTAAAGAATTTTTGTTTGGACAAAAATGGCCCTCATCATTTTTTTTCAAAAACTTGATACTTTTCGACATAACCGGCTCCAAAACGCACCCCCATTTTTAGCTCCTGTCCTGTATTTAGAGAGCACGCTCTAAAGGAATGACACTCCCAAGCGGATTACAAATTTTTCAGTAAATCACGTAAAAATTAATATTTTTTCATGATTCAAAGATCAGATGAAAGAAGGAACCTACCTACCTATAATATCATACTTTTTCCTTTTATCTATTTCTATGAATTATTCAAAAATCGGGCCAATGTTTGTTTTGCTCGATATTTTGACCTTCCTATAAATGTATTCATATTTTTTTTATCAAGAATAATTTCACCGAATCCTTTTGGGTAATGGGGCTTGGCAAGGTGTTAAATATATTCAGAAAGATTCAATAAATTATTTTTATGTATTTTCATAAACACGTTAAGGCCTCTTTTTTTTTGGATTTCTGGAGTTTTCGAAAATGCTCGGGTCTATCGGGAATTGCACAAAGGATGTGAAATAAAATCACACAAGCTCCCCAAGAACAAGGACATTAAAAATGTCCTACACTGCACCAGCGTCTGAACTTCAACAACTACTCCTTGGGCTATATGCCCCACCAGGTATTGAATTACGAAAATCCAGACGTGGTTTGCTGCCCGACCAAGTCGGGGCTTTAAACAATAATGTCGAAGCCGGTCTAAGAATGACAAGCTCCTTAAATAACAAAATCGAAGTTTTTGGTTTAAAGCACCGATTTTTAACAGAAAAAAAATCTGAATTTAGTAATTCAAAAGTAACAAATAAAATATTTTTCTAGGATCCTCTACAGTTGTCCTCAAACCAAAGTCAACAGAAGAAATCTCAAAAATTTTACAATTTTGTAACCTTAGTAGATTAGCGGTTTGTCCTCAAGGGGGCAACACAGGAGTTTTAGGTGGAGCAGTTCCTGTTTTTGATGAGATCGTCTTATCTACCGATTTAATGAACAAAATTATTGGATTTGATGAAAATTCAGGTAAAAACAAAAGGAATAATAAATAATATTTTTAGGCAATGCAGAACACGTATCTCAAACAAGCTTTTTTCAGATAACTTCACAAGGGTTACAATGAAAAATTCTGGACTTTTTTATTAGTTTGCAGAATTTTTCAAAGTCACCCTAACATAAGATAGTTTCACCTTTTAAAACCTTTCTTTAGGTATTATAACTTGTCAGGCAGGATGCATTTTGGAAAATATCGACAAATATTTACAAACAAAAGGATTTACTGTACCTTTAGATATTGGAGCGAAAGGTTCTTGTCATATTGGAGGGAATGTATCAACAAATGCTGGAGGAATACGTTTGATTAAATTTGGTAACATGCATGGAAATATTTTGGGTCTAGAAGTCGTAAGTATTTCGTCACTCATAGATTATAATAAAGTTAAACGAAAAGAAAGTGATCTGTCAAATAATTGACATTTTGCTTGTGATACCTTAACAAAAACAATAGTATATTACGTAACAAGTGTTGTAAGTAGCATATTACGCACGAATAGAAAAATTCCATGAGTGCGTAACTGCTTTACAACACATTACCTACTATACTTTATCTACGCCTCAACAAAAATAACTATTTTTTTTTAATATAAAATTTACGTTTCTAATGAATTTATTAGTAATAACAGATTTAAAAGTTTTATATATGTTGACTAAATCGATTTATTTGTACTATATTTATTTATTAAAACCAACCACTTAAAAATGTTTAAAATAACACCTTTATTAATGAATAGCAATAATTGTCCATTATAATTTATTAACTGACTGACATTTCTGTCAAACTTTTATGTAATGTGTATTGCCTAAATTGATTAAATTAGCATTATTATTATTAATATTTTAAATAAAACTGTAGATAAATTAATGTAATTATTGTAATGTCTTAATAAATATCCTAAGACAATAATCATTCGGAAATTAACGGTTTAAAACTTATATATCGACTTTTTGTAGAAAAATCGCACGCTGCATGTTATCCATCGCTTACTGGTATTTTTGACAGTACAATATTTGACATTTACAGTACAAGTCTTATATAAATGTTTTAAACGAACCAATTGTAGCATTTACATCGATGTAAAAAAGTTATTCGCAATATGGAACGTTGCATTCTTATACTACAACACTAATTTATACATTTGGAAAATTAAAAATTATGATATATCTTCATGTATTGGATAAAATATCGGATATCATAATAATAATTTACATTATTAAATAATATACGGGGTGGCGCAGATTTAATTGAACACTATTGGGATTTCGGAAACCGTTATAGATACAAAATTGGTTAAAAAAAACGGGGATTTCAAAAATGAAATAAAAAGTAGGTACAGGTTAAAAAAAATAGTTGAGGAAAGACGAAACGTTGTTTTAAAAAATTGGATACGCTATGTTAAGCGATATTTGGCCTTCAATAAAAAAGCTTTACAAACTTTTTTCTACCTTAAAAAAATAGGGTGTTAATGAAATAAAACAAAAATCGTCAATTCCGGTTTTTTCCAAATATCTCAGAAACCGGACCTGATATTTTAATTTTGAAAGACCTATAAATTCGTCTTGAAAATACACATCCATTTAATCAACTTTGTATCTACAGATTCGGACAAAATATTTCTTTGGTATAGGCCGAAATCTACAAGAGTAAAAAGGAAAACAATAATAATATAAGGTCATATAACTGAGAGAGACGCAATGCTGTACTCCTCTCTGTTGACCTCACTTAGCTATCGAAGTGACTTCAATTTCGCACGGAGTCACGGAGACAAACGACAGCGAACACTAGCGTCTACCTCCGATCCCTTTTTCGGCTGCCCACGGTGCTTTCCAAATGCCAATACAATATATTTACTTGAAATATTACTTTGTACATAATTTTTTTGAGCTAAGCTGACCTAACGTACCCTTATCTTACGTGACATTTTATTAATTTCGTGTTTCGTGCATTAGGTTATGTTTGGCAACAGCGTAGGCACTTCGAAAAACGGTTGGGAACTAGACTATTCTCCTTCTTCGTGATATGTGAGGAGAAATTATAATGAATGCTATCTCAACTTTTTAACAAGCTTTCCTTTATGCTCTCGGTAAACACTAATACCACAATTATTTTTTGTCCGAATCTGTATAACGGTTTTCGAAATCCCAATATTGTTCAATTAAATTTGCGCCACCCTGTATAACAATATAAACGAATATTTAGAACTGAGAGTGAGAAAACTGTGAAATCTCTTTAATTTTATTTGATGATGAACTATGACAAATAATTTACTAATATGATGATTTATAATAACAAATTTTATATACATAAGGAATGGTCAATATTTTAATCATAGGTTCAGGACCTAGAAATATTAATATTTTAATAAATAACTCTGGGTCAAATGTTATCTACTACTAAGATACAGGGTGTTGAAGATACAATTTATTTTCGTTTTTTTGCAATAATTTCTTTACTATTTAATATATTGACTTGAAATTTGGTATGGTTATGGTATCCTATCAATTTTGAGATTAGATAAAGAGGGCGCCACCTACACT